>APFE030667246.1:0-26358 GCA_000404065.3 Pinus taeda | reverse complement strand
TTTTGTTTACATGCAAATAGTTTGTTTCCATTTAGATTTATATCTTGAGATGAATGAGTTATTATGGAAAACTTTAAGTGTCTCTTAAGTTAAGAGCCTTTTTCATGTATGATTTATGCATCTTGAGTTTTTGGTTATAATCTCTAATTCATTAAGTAATAACTAAGGTGAAAGTAGACTTCTTGAGTCAAGAACTCTTTCAATGTTTCCTCTTTTAAGCTGATTGAATCAAGAGTTTTAGGATATATTTTCTCTTAGTTTTTAATCATTTATCTTTCAAAGTTTGGTTATACTTGATCTTCACAAATAGTGGATTTGCCTCCAAGTTTCACAATCCCTGATTGATAATAAATACTTGTGTTAATTTAGTTACATAAATTAGCTCAACAATGAACATAATCCTTTCATTCCAAATTTAAACAAGAGAAAAAAATAGAATTCCAAGGTGGCACAACATTTAAACATAAATATCAAATCCCACCCGTTGTGAACAAAAATAGATACGAGTTCTCAAAGTTTCAAAGGAAGTGGATAAGGATAATGATTGGATATTGATCCAGGACTTTAATGATAGCTCAAATTTTGAAGTCTTCAAAAGAGTGTCAAACTTGAATGACCAGATATATCTCGTCTTCCTGATTCCGGTGCTGCGAACGGTTCAAAAAACTGACACTGTATGAAGAAGTTATCGCCATTTGAAAAAGTCTTGTAAACATCTATTTCCAAGGATTAAATGATTTTTAGAAAATATTAGAAAAATAATTTTCCAAGGAATATTCCCTAGAATATTCCTTTTGGGTGACCAATAAGGCGCTGACACGTGGCAAGCCCGGAGCCATGTGGCTGTGGAATGGTGTTTTAAAATTTGGTGGATCGAACTTGTGACCTCAGGCGAGCTAGCACAACTTATTACCAACTCCACTCCATGTTGTTTCTTAAGCTCTAAGGGTTAAATTTTATATTTAAAGTTTAATTGTTTGAGGTTTGGGGGTCAGGACTGCCAGTGGTCCTTGTAACCTTGGTCACATGCCACTGTTTGGCGAAACAGTTGTCAACCAACCAAGCGGTTGCATGTAAACCGCCGACCTTATCCCTAAACACTAGGAGATATCACTCACATGCACGCCCAAAGCGGTCAAGCTTGGAAGAGTGCCAAAAAAGGGCCAATTTGCCAAATTTAGTGATAGTTAACTCCAATTAGCCAAATTTAGTGGAGGATCTCCAGGGAAAACTAATTAAATGCACTCTAGAAGTGATTTTCGACTAAGAGAGAGTGAACCAAGAGGCTAGCTAGACTAATTGAGGCCTTTTGAAGCAAATGGAATAGTTAAGAGAAGCTGAAGAAGCCATCTTCAAGGAGATTTTCATCCAGGGAGATTTTGGAGCTCAGGGCCACCAGGGGTTGGAGGTAGTTGCAGGAGCTACCAGTATCCGTTCTCAGCGAACCAACAATAATTCCTAATTGTAATGAGCCTTCTGAATCCATTTCAAGGGTTTATAGAAGCATCTAAAGACTTCTAAAGGCCAAGATGCTACAAAGAAGTCTGAGGCAACCCAATACCATCCGTGGAGGAAGGCTTAGATCGGGGATGCAATGCTCATTTTGAGCAAATGAATAGTCAATTGTTGATGTCTGATATGTGCTGGAGATAGTAGAAGAGGTTTCAGAGAGAGTTGAAGAATTCTGAAGGAGTTTGTGCCATCAAGAAGCTTAGGGAAGTTCAGTGCACCGATTGAAGGAATCAAGTCTAAGGGATCTCAGATCTATTTGCAGAATGATGACAACCATGACAGGGATATAGATGGTTTTCTAAGCCCATTGGTTTAGTCAATAACTATTGGAGTTGAGTGTGGAACTTGTAAAAGAATTGAAGCCATAATCCCAAAGAGCCAAGTCAAATTGACAGAAGCTCAAGGAGACGCAACCCACGATATTTGGGTGAACTCCTAGATTAAATTTTCTATTATGTGTTGATGCTTATTTGCTGCATTATATGACTATTATGTGTGTCTAATATCAGTAGAAACAAATCAACTTAAAGCACTTAAACATTTAAAAATATACAAAGACATACACCTGTTTCAAGTACTTAATTCCGCAATAGTCAACATAAGCTAGATCAAATAATTGTTAAGCTTTGGAGTGAGAGGTTCTTGTAAGTGAAACAAGATGTTAAACCCTCATTTCAAATCAAGTGGTATCAGAGCAGGATGCTTGATTGACGGAGCAATCTATTTTCTTGTTTGACTTGATAAGTGTTTAAACAGTACAAAGGATTCTACTCTTTTATTATTTGTAAACTGACTATTGTTTGAGTTTGCAAAGGTGAAGGGAAAGCTATTGATAAGCTAAGTCCAGGAGAGGACAAGAAGAAAGAAGGGCTGAAGGCATTCTCCTTACCCCAAGGAGCAAAGGACAATCCTTGAAGCATAAGAGGGTTTGTTTGCAAAATGCTATTTGAATAAGAATTTGATTCTACTGCCATTTAGTTCAGAAATTTGTCATTAGTTCTTTGAAATCTTTGTGAATTTGGTTGAAGTGCTTTTTTTCATTTTGATAATTACAACTTATACAAGTGAGTTTTTCAAATCCTCCTCTTTCACAAGATTCTTTTATGAAGACTTGAAGCGAGATTTGTTCATCATGATGTATATGGTGAGAGAAATGAGTACCGAACTTTGAGAGCAGTTGAATTCCATGAAGGAAGAGAAGTAGTTGCTTTCTAACAAATTGCAGGAAATGGAGAGAAAAATTCATATTGAAAATATGGATCTAGAAAGGATGCATGAGTTGGAGACACAGCTCCTTGTTGCCAAAGAAGCCTTAGTCAAGTATCAACTTGAAGAAGAGGTAAACAATTCTAGTTTGTCTTCAATTTCCTCTAAGAATATTTATGTTGGTTCTTTTGAAAAACACACAAGAGGCATAGGGTCCAAGTTAATGTCCAAAATGGGCTATGAAGGAAAAGGATTAGGCAAACATGCATAGGGTATTGTTGAGCCAATAATGGTTGAGGAAAGGCCTAAGTATTTGGGTCTTAGCTATGGATAATATTATGGAGAAAGTTCCAAAGCAGTCATGAAGGCAATTGAAACAGTTCCTTGAAGGGTTTATATTTCAGGTTCCCTACCTCAAGTTTGTATTCTTGGGGAATGCAATTGTTTGAAACATCACTTGTAGGAAGAAGGTGTACACATACACTTGAACCAGAAAGTTGTGAAAGCGCTAAAAGCATTGAAGAAATTGATGGTGTTCCAAAGGGAGCTACTTCTTCATTTGATTCACCTCCTCATGAAGGTAATGAAGGTGAAAGAGAAAGGTATAAATCTGATTTCCATCACACTTCTTTTGATTATGTTAAGCATGATAAATTTCCAAATAAGCATTGGAAAAGAATTGCATGTTCCTTTTGTGGTTTGGTTAACCATAGTGTTTCTAGATGTTGGAAGAGAATGGCCACATATAGGAAACTTTTGAAGGAAAGAAGACAAGAAGCCAAAGGTCCATTGGACAAGGCAAATTATGCTGTCAAGAAGATGAACATGTGTTGTACTTATTTCCATAAGCAAGGACATATTACTGAAAGGTGTTGGACTTTGAATCCAACAATGCTTCCATGAAATTTGAAGAAAGTCGAGAAAGAGTATGGTAAGAATGGAAAGGAAGTTTCCATAATCAATGTGTTTCAGGATGATCCACATGTTGATGTCGATGTGTAGTTAAAGGAAGCACCTTTGGTGTGGATTGGTAAGAAATGATTAGAGTCCTTATCTAATTACAGTTACATGTCTTTTGATGAGAAAATAAATGTATCACATCTATTTGCGTTTCTTTACTAATGGAATGCAAGTTGCAGGATGGAAAAGTTGAGTATGAAGACTCACTTTATTGCAGAAAAACTATCTCAATTTCAGCTTTGAAAGTACATGTACATGTCATCAAGGATGTTGTACTCATGATTGTACTTAAGAGAAAGTTGAAGATTCGAATACATGCATGAGGATGGAATGTATGAACACAAGGATGTTAATGATTTCCTTGTATTTGAACATGTATGTAATTGACTTGATGGAAAGCTATCGACCATCATATTGTTTTGTTTAAACATACATGTAATATCATGTCGACTTGAAAGAGTTGATTTGGTCTCCAAGATTGTAAAAGGGAGATACTGATGAAGTGTTTTATCTTTGTAAAATAATTGTTAAAATTCTTTTTGTACATGTTTTACTTGAAGGGTCAATTGTTGAAAGGGCATGTTTTTTTTTGTTGGCTTGGGATTTAGTCGATCATTTGAACACAAGTTGTAAAGACATGATGATGATTCACATGATGTGAAATTTGTTTATTTTGATGGAGCAAGAATTTATGTCGTCAAGTTGATTTCTTGTATATTGACATCGTTTGCTGTAGGAGATTTGCAGCAACAAAGGTTGCTATGGAAGTGGCTTGGAAGCAATGTTCAAATACCTTCTGTAAATTCTGACTGAGTTCAAGGAAGACAATTCCTAACAGGAGGACAAGTGCATCCAGGAAGGGAAGTTTCAACTACCTTCGAGATTTGGTTCAAAGGCACCCGCCAAGCAGGAAAGTGTATGAAGGTTGGAGGAAGAGGGTACTTTACTTTCATCTATTGTTCAGATCAATATATCAGTCTTTTTGGGTCCAAAAGATTCCCAACAGGGAGGAGTGATTTAGCTATTGATCTAGGACTTTAATGATAACTCAAATTTCAAAGTGTTTGAAAGAGTGTCAAACCCAAATGACTGGATAGATCTCATCTTCCTGATTCTAGTGCCATGAATAGTTCGAAAAACTGACACTGTATGAAGAAGTTATCGCCATTTGAAAAAGTCCAGTAAACTGCAGTTTCCAAGGATTAAATGATTTTTGGAAAATATTAGAAAAAGAATATTCCAAGGAATATTCCTTTTGGGGTGACCAATCAGGAGCTGACACGTGGCAAGCCTAGAGGCCACCACATGGCCTTGGAATGGTGTTGTAAAATTTTGGTGGATCGAACCCGTGACCTCCAGCGAGCTAGCACAACACATTACCAACTCCGCTCCATGTTGTTTCTTAACCTCTAAGGGTTAAAGTTATTTTTAAAGTTTAATTGTTTGCGGTTTGGGGGTCAGGATTGCCAATGGTCTTACCCACTAGCGGTCCCTATAACCTTGGTCACATGCCACCATTTGGCAAAACAATTGTCAACCAACCACATGGTTGTGTGTAAACCATCGACCTTATCCTTAGCCACTAGGAGATACCACTCACATGCACGCCCGAAGCTGGAAGTTACGCTCAACCCCGGCGGTCAAGCTTGGCGGAGCACCAAACAAGGTCCAGTTTGCCAAATTTAGTGACAGTTAACTCCAGTTAGCCAAATTTAGTGGAGGATCTCTACGGAAACTAATTAAATGCACTCCAGAAGTGATTTTCAACTAAGAGAGAGTGAACCAAGAGGCTAGATAGGCTAATTGAGGCCTTTTGAAGCTAATGGAATAGTCCAGAGAAGCTGAAGAAGCCATCTTCAAGGAGATTTTCATCTAGGGAAATTTTGGAGCTCAGGGCCACTAGGGGTTGGAGGTAGTTGCAGGAGCTACTAGTATCCGTTCTTAGTGAAGCAACAATATTTCCTGATTGTAATGAGCCTTATGAATACATTGAGAGGGTTTACAAAATCATCCAAAGACTTCTAAAGGCCGAGTTGCTATAGGGAAGTTTGAGGTAGCTGAGTGCCATCCGTGGAGGAAGGCTTAGATCGGGGATGTAGTGCTCATTTTGAGCAAATGAACAGTCAGTTGTTGATGTCTGATATGTGCTAGAGATAGTAGAAGAGGTTTTAGAGATAGTTGAAGAATTCTGAAGGAGTTTGTGCCATCAAGAAGCTCAGGGAAGCTGAGTGCACCGATTGAAGGAATCAAGTCTAAGGGATCTCAGATCTGTTTGCAGAATGATGACAGCCATGACAGGGATAAAGATGGTTTTCGAAGCCCATTGGTTCAGTCAATAACCATTGGAATTGAGTGTGGAACTTGTAAAAGAATTTAAGCCATAATCTCAAAGAGCCAAGTCAAATTGATAGAAGCTCTAGGAGACATAGCCCATGATATTCGGGTGCACTCCTAGATTAAATTTGTTTTTATGTGTTGATATTTATTTGTTGCATTATATGGCTGTTATGTGTGTCTAATATTAGTAGAAACAAATCAACTTAAAGCACTTAAACAATTAAAAACATACAAATACATACAACTGTTTCAAGTACTTAATTCCACAATTGTCAACATAAGCTAGATCAAATAATTGTTAAGCTTTGGAGTGATAGGTTCTTGTAAGTGAAACAAGATGTTAAACCCTCATTTCAGATCAGATAGTGCAAAGGTAGACCCAACTATAATCCAATCCAAGCCTAATGCTAGAGTAATATCATCTAAGTTCCTTGTAGAAATAAAAAAATGTTGGGTTGTGTTATATTCTTTCCACTACTAGCCCACGTAGTTAACCGGGGGGTTAGAAGGGGGGTGGAGCCCCCCCTTTGTTGTGCTGATTGTGTAGCGGGGGGGTGGAGCCCCCCCTTTGTTGTGCTGATTGTGTAGCGGGGGGGTGGGGGTCACAGGGGGTTTAAGGGGTGTAGGTAACCCCACTCTATGGGGTCTGGGGTAGTGCCGCGCAAAATTTTGTTTTTGGACCCTATATTAGGTTGGGAGGACCTACCTATGGTTTTGTGCATGATTTTTGCACATGGTTTTGGACGCGATGATTTTAGGTCCATGGTTTTGGACATGATGGTTTTCGGTCCATGGTATTGGATGCTTCGGCATGTATAAATATGTATTATAACATTGAAAGCAACATAATGAAAAAATCAAGTTGGTAGTCCTAGTTTTGGGATCCAGGGGAAATATTTGTGTATATGTGTTTTATGTGTTATGCTCTTGCATTGTTTATCTTTCGTGTTTAAGAATTCATATGCAGATAATTTCTGTATGGGTTTAAAACATACATTTGGTATCATAGCTATTTTGGCTTCAAGGGGACGCCTTTGTTGCTGAGGGGTTTCGCTCGGGCATGTGGTAGACCCTGTTCAGTGGGAGATTTGTGAGATCAATTCTGGTCGTGAAAGAAGATGGCGAGTAATGGAAAGATAGAGATCGATAAATTTAATGGTCAGAGTTTTGAGTTGTGGAAACTCAAGATGGAGAATCTTTTGGTGGATAAAGATCAGTGGATTGCAGTAGATCTGGGTACTAAACCAATAGGAGTGTCCGATGAAGAATGGAATAAGTTGGATCGGTAGGAAAAGAGCACAATACAATTGTGTGTCTCAGATTCACTATTGTTGAATGTATCAAGGGAAGTTACGACGAAGGCTTTGTGGGACAAGTTAGGGACTTTGTACCAATCTAAGTCTCTAATGAATAAACCGTTGTTGTGGAAAAAGCTGTATAACCTGAGGATGAAAGATGGAGACTCAGTGACAGAGCATCTAAATGCATTTAATACTATGGTAGGTCAGTTATTATCTGATGATATTAAAATTTCAGATGAAGATAAGTGCATCAGTTTGTTGTGTTCTCTACCAGATTCGTGGGATAGTCTGGTTATTGCAATAGGTAGAAATACAACTGCCTTGCAGTTTGATGAAATAGTCTCATCCTTGCTAACGGAGGAGATGAGACGGAAAAATATGGAGAGCCCAAATGGTGATGCCTTGTCTGTATGAGGATGTTCCCAGAACAAAAACAAAAATAAGTCATGGAGTGGGAGATATAAATCTAGAAGGAGATCTAAATCTCCAGGAAAACCTGTAAAGGTGGTGTGCTAGAAATGTGGAAAGGAAGGGAACTATAGAAGGGAATGTAAATTTAAAGCTCCTGATAAAGGAAAGGGATCTGATGATGCTCCTTCTACATAGGTGAAAACCACCTCAGATGAAGGTGGGGATGTGTACTTGGCTTCTTCAAATACACATGTAGATCATGAGGCATGGTTGATTGACTAAGATGCATCCTTTCACTTCACTCCCCATAGAGAGTGGTTATGCGAGTATGAGAAATATGATGGTGGTGATGTCTTCGTAGGGGACGATAGGAAGGTTATAATTGTTTGTTGCGGAAAATTAAAGTTGAAGTTGCAAGGTGGAAGGGTTAGAACACTTCTGGGTGTTCTGCATATTCCTGCATTGGCCAGAAATCTGATTTCTGTAAGCAAGCTAGATGATGCAGGTGTAAAAACAATCTTCGAGAAGGATACCTGCAAGATGGTTCGAGGAGCACTGGTATTGATGCGGGGAGTTCAGATTGGAACTTTGTATGAGCTGCAAGGTAGCACTGTTGTTGATGGGTGCAACAACTCTGTGGTTCCTGAAAGTGGAGCAGAAAATCTAGTGGTCTCTGGAGAGAAGACCATAATGTGGCATCAAAGGCTTGGACATATTTGAGAGAAGGGCCTTCAAATACTTCATGGTAAAGGTATGGTAGAAGGTATGAGTAATATCTTTCTGTATTTTGATTTCTCTGAAAATTGTGTATATGGGAAGCAAAATCGGGTGAGTTTCCCCTCTAGGGGTAATGGGGCAAAGCAAATATTAGAACTTGTGCACAATGATGTGTTTGGACCTGTGAAGGTTCCATCACTGGGTAAGTCTATGTACTATGTATCATTTATAGATGACTTCTCAAGGAATACATGGATATATTTCCTTAAGAAGAAATATGAAATATTTGACAGATTTAAATAATTTCAGGCTCTGGTGGAAAACCAGACAGAGAAGAAGATAAAGGTGTTGAGGAAAGATAACGGTGGAGAGTTTTGTAGTAAGGAATTGGAAGAATTCTATCAGAAGTGTGGTATCGCACTGCAGAAGACTACTTCATATACACCTCAACAAAATGGAGTTGAAGAAAGAATGAACAAGATATTGATGGAAAGGGCAAGAAGCATGCTCAGTGGTGCCAAGTTAGGACAAGAATTCTGGGCAGAGGTGGTGGAGACTGCATATTACCTGGTCAACAGATCACCTTCATCAACATTGGAAGATAAGACTCCACAAGAGGTATGGACTGGTAAGAAACCTTCTATTTCACATCTGAGGGTATTTGGATGTGATGCATATGTACATGTTCCAAAGGAGAAAAGAACCAAGTGTCGAGCTGTAAAAATGGTCTTTTTCACCTCTAATTACCTTACATTAGTTTGTCAATCCAAGAACATTTTGTTTTTTCAAAGAGTGTCTCAGTTTGAGGCTATCATTTGTCAGAATAATGCTAGTAATATAGTGTTTAGAATACAAGAGTAAACGAATGCTCAAAACAAGGTCTAATTACAACAAAGCACCGTAAGGTTGAAATCATGCATTCAAGAAACTAGGCAATTTATCAGTCAAGGGTCCAGTAACAGTAACTCATCCCTCTATAAACTGATGTAAATAAAGATAATCAAGGAACAAATCATCAATCTAGGGACTAGACAACAAATGTCAATGCCCATTACAGTTTCAGATCTTCTGCACACCAAAGCAGTGATAACGCAAATAATAAAGAAATGGAACAACAACTAGGTAATGTAACAACAACTAGGAAATGGAACAACAATTAGGAAATGTAACAACAACTAGGAAATGGAACAACAATTAGGAAATGTAACAACAACTAGGAAATGGAACAACAACCAATTCTTATGAACACCTTAATCTCCAGCAATCGCACCCTACAGGAATCAGATAGCAATTCTTATTCTAAGGATAAATTAGACAGCACACAGAAATATAATGGCAACTGATTAGCAATGAAACATAGCACAGTACTCAGAGACAAATGCAAGCGCACGATAACCCAAGATAATAACACACACAACACGCCTTAAGAAAAGTAGTAATCTGATTTCGATACCATTAATATCAATCTTGGTTATCAGGAATAACGATTGTAATTCATAATGGAACATCAATGTCAGTCGAACCGTAATCGCGATCGATTATAAACCATAGATGAATACAACAATATGAATGTTACAGCACAGTTACTCTGTAGTTGAAAAACAACATTATTCTGTAAGGACCAGCAATGTCGTATCAACAATTAAAGGAACAACAATGCGTTGCAAAGTCAATACGATGTTACTATTTCAGAGAATGATATTACTCAATCTAGCATGAATCGAATAGAACAGAGTTGTGATGTAAAATAACAAAACATATCAGATTACTGGGCAAAGCTGATAAGTAAAACCACGCACAAACCAAAAGTAATAGTACAGGCGCAAGTGTTCCACTAGGGCCGGGCCCTTAGCCTCTAGGGACACACTGCTTGAGATTATTCTAGGATCAAAGATGAAACAACAACCAGGTTTGTATTAATGCATTAAAATAGAATTACATCGGATCGCTTCTCAACGAGAGTCGATGATCAAAATCTCAAATTCAAGAAAAGTTACATAGAAAAATGACAATCTCCCCCCCGGGCTAGCGGTGCTACCCCTTTTTATAACAGCTAAGGCAGAGATGTCAAGGATGCAAAAATATTTAAAGCAGTGATCCCTCAAGATCAAAGGATCCTGAGGGATTCGCCAAACTGTTAACTCTCAGTTATCTATTTGCTTTCTTGCGCCGAGTCGATATCTCCATTTCCTTTCCCTTGTTGATATGCTTCAATTTGGATCGCCTTATTTGCATGTGGTTCCCCGTCAAAGGGAAAATAGTTAACTTGGCCCTGTCTTTTTCTTTGGAATGACAGTCTTTCGTTTTTCCCTTTTCTTGCATAAGAAATGGAAATTATTAGTGCTTTTGTATTGCATATTAATCTTACAAATTTTATCATAATATATTATTATCTACCTAGTTCATGATGCAAAGGGGCTGTGAGTTTTAATGAAAAGACGCCAAAATAATCAACAAAACAATACCTTCTTTAGTACTCCACACACCCCCTTGCTTACCCTTTTTCATGCCCTCATGAAAACATTGTAGTTGACATGTAAGGAAGTGAGAGAGTAGGCTGGAGATGGGATCTCATGTGGTGGTCTACAACCATGATGCCTAACTAGGTGTTCAAAAAAAGGTCTGTCTGACCCTCAAGCATCTCATACAGGGCTTGGTATCCAGGTGCAGGGTGCCAGATGATCGCACTCCGGAACCTATATCCTAACCAAGATGGCCTTGCTCTTAAGATAAATTCACCATAGAGATGCAAGCGATTGGAAGCTAACTTAAAGTTTTCATAGTTAAATGGTTCTTTGAGTTGGATATTCGGATTAGAGATCTGATATCGAAATTTAGCCGCATCAGTGGAAAGGTCCTTAATAGTGAGAAAGTATTCTATTCCTTTCCGATTGATTGCTGTATGGATGGGTCCTAATGCTTCAATCACGCCTGGAGTCCCCATGAGGTTCCTATGTTCCCTCCACAACTGCACTGGATTCCTAGGCTCAACTATTACCCGTAAGTCTAATCCGTTTTCTTGCCTTTGGAAGGCATTATAGGCTTTAAGCCATTTGATTTGATTAACCCCAAACGAAATAAATGCCTAAAATTGGATATCCCCAACAACAGGGCCGGGGTTCTGCTCTTTCTCTTGGTCTAACACAAGGTTATGTAGATAGAATCAACAAAGTAATCTTTGAACATTTACCTCGTAGTGCTTACAACAATTTATAAAATCATCAATGGTATTAATTTGTATAGGGGCACTTGCTCTGACAAACTTTATTTTCAATTGCAAGTATCATTCCATTAAAAACAGGGCATAATTCTTAGTAGGGGCTCTACATGTTAGGACGTTAGTGTACAAAGAGCATAAGATATCCATCTTCTTGATAACTATATCTAACCTACGAGTTACCTTTACGACTTTTTCTTCTTCCTTTCGCCATCCTTCAAAGGCCTGGCTTCCGGATAGATTGACATTCCTTTGCTGTTGTTGTAATTCTTCATACCTTTCTCGAGGAACCATTTGTTCTGTGAGTTTTTCTGCTGCTTGCTGAGCTTGCATCAAACCCTCTCGTAGGTTTACCGTCCTTGGATCGCTGTCCCACATGGTAGTGGTGAGTGGGAGGTTCACTTGAATCTTCTTATTGCATCATCTCGTGTTTACGGTTCACATTTCTTCAGAGGGCTGTGCCTCTGTCTGTATTTCTTTGTCACAAGACGATATATCATCTGTTTGTACTTAAACATGGGTAACAGTTGTGTTGTTCCTTTTGGTTTTGAACAATAGACTACTCCTCAACCAAGTTTTGAGTGGCGAAATGCTCTTTAGCAGGGTTTGGAAAGGCAGACTGCTCCTCCACAGAGTTTGGAACAACAGACTGCTTCTCGACAGGGTTTGGAACAGCAGGGTGCTCTTCAATAGGGTTTTGAATAGCAGGGTGAACTTCAGTCCTCTGAACCTTTTTCTTGAGGGGTCTTGCTGAAGTGGTTGCATGTTTCCTCCCCGAAGTCCTCTTTACCCTCTTCCTCATTTTCAAAATCCTGATCTGTTGTCGAAGTCAAACTATCACATTCAGTAATCTTTGCTGTTCTTTTCATAATCTCTTAATTTCTTCTATTTCCTTAGAAGGAACAACTATCTGTTTACTCGAGCCTGGACTGTTATCTCGATCAATTCTCTGGTTTTCTCCTTGGGCTGCTCGTTCGTTACTTTGCTCGGGTTGCTCAGGGGTAAGAACCCTAGCCGGTTCTGTTATTTCCTGGGTGACTTCTGTTTCCACCCCCTCTTCTTCCTGAATTTCTTTCAGTGTAGTCTGGCTAGGAACCGATTGTTCCTCCTCTGTACCACTCTTCTCTCCTGTCATACTTTCATCATGAACAAGCTGACTCTCTTTTTCTACCTCCTCTTCATGTAATTCTTCGGGTGCATTTTTATCCTGAGCAGAGTGTTCTTTTGGTTCTTCTTCAACATGGAGGTCTGGGGGACTGAGAGGTTGGGCATATTCGCCCATATTGGCCAAAATTTTGGCCAATTCATCTTCTTGCAATGGATTTTGCAATGGGATGTCTTCACACTGCTCTGTTTCTTCCTCCTCCTGCTCAGGTTGCTCGGTTTCTTCCTCCGTTTCTCCTTCCTCATTTCCTTGCATTCCTTTATCATTTTCTTCTCCTTCTAATTGCGGGGGTTGCTCATCGCCTGAATCATCTATCACTACTGGTTGGCTAGTATCCCCTTGGGCATTCTCCAACCTCCCTTTAATCTGTGCCAATCAGACTGATTTCCTTCGTTTCAATGGGCATTCTGGTGTACTGGTGGCATGCTTACGTTTTGGGGATGGCATAGTCAATCCCCCATCTATCATGGCAATTAGCTTTTCCCGGCTACTCTGCTGCTGGGTGAGGCTATGGCTAACTATCAATCGTATCAGCCCATGGTGACTTATGACTGATTCTACATGTTGTGCCTTTTTCATGCTTCGGGCAACATCATGAAGTAATGAATTGAAAAATGCAAGTAAGTTTACAGAGCATTTCTGATTTAATACGGCTAAAAGTTTAAGGTGTCGTGGTCTTAACACGTCTTTCCTGCCTTCGCAGGTGATGTAGCTTTGGATGGTCTTCGCCAACTCTGCCCACGACTCTCCTAATGCTACTGGTAGAACTCCCTTTCCTTTGACTGTCAGGTTCTAGCCTTCATCCTAGAAGGTATTTATGATCTTTTGCAGTCTCTCCTTCTTTAATGTCCACACAGGTCCAATGGCTGGTAGTCCCGAGACTTCTGCAATTATGTCATCGGTGACTGCTATGTGTCTCCCCCTTACTGTGGAGTGATCTTCTTGCAAGCTTCGCAAGAATTCTATTGCTACGGTCTCATTGGATTTCTATAAACGATTGAGATAAGTTAACCAACCTTCCCTTGCCAGGATTTCTCGTGCAACATTGGAGACTGTCAATACCTGTGGTTCTCTCCGAATTGATCTTCCTCCCATGCTTTTGGTTTCACTGTAAAATCTCAAAGTATGGCAATGGAACAAATGGCTGTTCAAACTATTAGAACATGGAGAAACTAACAAAACAATAGGACTCGATCAAATCCTAAGGAACTTACTAATTGCCGTAGAGCATACTACGGAAATGGCTTAGGAACAACAAGCCATGCAAAATAAAATTAAAAAATAATATACTGTTGAGCCCTGCTATTCCCAAGTACACAATTTCCTGAATAGTAGTCTAACATGTATACCAGAAAATGATGAGATTAACCTCCCCCCTGCAATGTGATAGGCCGTCCTCGACCGTCAAATAAGGGAGCGGTGTGCTGATCTGCCCTGGGACAGAGTCATAAAGGAACAGTGTATGGCAACATGCCATGTTTACAAAAGGAGAAGGTTACTGAAATCGAGGTGTATAATCGGATCTCTTAATGAGTAAGAGACTGCTGTAATATGATGTGAGGCTGGGCGGATAGGACAGCTGACGTGCACATAGAGTATAATGCGGTCATTGTCAACTTTTCTGTCATGATTGGTTATAATAGATTTACATGTGTTTAATGGTTCGGGAAATAATATACATAATATTATGTGACTTATTACAAAGGTATAAGGGACAGAAGGGTGTTGATGATTACCTATTGGTGTATAAGTAGTGTGACTTCAATACCATTAACAGAGCTCTGCTGCCGACAGGTGTCCATAACCTTGGCAGAGTTGTTTGTTTCACCCATGGAACCATGATCCTTTGTGTATGCTTAGGAAGTGCTATACGGTGTCAAAATGTAGGCCATTATGTCGGCTTGGTGACCAGTTATCCACAATGCCATTCACCAGGAAGGAGTGAAAGGTGGACAGGCCGGCTCATGATAGACCTCCTGTTCCAAGGACTCTTTATTTTTTTGATGTGCCTCTTGGACCATATCCCTGGTGTGGTGGACATAGTGGGAATGCCACTTCACTTTCTTCCTTATGAACATGGTAGGCTGGCTCTTGATGAGACCCCGTATCCTGCATTTGACAACTTATATAAACGAGTCATATAAACATCATTTTTTTCATAAAGTACTTTCCTATTTATACACAGAGGGTGGTTCAACACTCCTTAAGAGTAGGAATGGTGGAAGAAGTCTTATCATCTCAATAGAAACATGTAGACCCTTTGTTCTTATTCCTGACTAATAATCAAAGAATATTATGAGAACCTAAAAAGGAACCAACATGATAAAGATAACCAATCAGATCAGAATTAGTAGAATAATGACAACAAAAATAATGGACAAGTGTGTCCTTTCATCTTTCCTCTTTACCAATTGAGAGCATTTTCTTGTAAAAATAACTATTTTACATAATCTACTGATTTTAGTATGTTGTTGTTTTGTATCCATTGCATAAGTGCATAGCTATGTTCCAAAAGACTTGAAATAGCAGGAACAACAAGCATCTTTCGGGAAACAAGCATAAGTAAAAGGAATACGAGGATGTTGTTATTTGAAAAAGGGAGAGCAAAAGAATACAAGTGATGTTCCTTTGAAAAAGGAACAACAAAAATCAAAAGTGCTGTTACTTTGGAAAATGAACAACAGAAAACACAAATGTCGTTCCTTTGGAAAAGGAATAGCAAAAATAAAAAGTGTTGTTCCTTTGGAAAATGAAAAACAAAAAACACAAGTGCCATTCCTTTGGGAAAGGAACAACAAAAATCAAAAGTGCTGTTCCTTCGGAAAAGGAACCACAGAAATCGAAAGTGTTGTTCCTTTGGAAAAGGAACAACTGAAAGAAAAAGTGTTGTTCCTTTGGAAAAGGAACAACAGAAATCGAAAAGTGTTTTTCTTTTGGAAAAGGAACAACAGAAAACAGAAATGTCATTCCTTTGGAAAAGGAACAGCAGAAATTGAAAAGTGATGTTCCTTTGGAAAAGGAACAACATAAATCAAAAAGTGTTGTTTCTTTGGAAAATGAACAACAAAAAGAAAAAAGTGATGTTCCTTTGGAAAATAAACAGTAGGAAGCAAAAAGTGCTGTTCCTTTGGAAAAGGAACAACATAAATCAAAAGTGTTGTTTCTTTGGAAAAGGAACAACATAAAACACAAATTATGTTCCTCTGGAAAAGGAACAACAAAATGAAAGTGAAGAAGGAACGACTGGCCCAAAAAGTGCTGTTCCTTTCGAGAAGGAACAACAAAACGAAAATGCTATCCCTTTGGAAAAGGAACAGTAGGAACAACCATAGTGCACACGAATGTTGTTCGTTCCGAAAAAGAACAACAAAAATAAGGGTGCTGTTCCTCTTGAAAAAGGAACAACAAAAAAATGCAAGTGCTGTTCTTTTTGGAAAAAAAGGAACAATAAAAATGATAGAATCGCCGTTGTTTCAAAAAAGAACAACAAAGTTCTAATACACAAATATGTACAGAAAATGATTTAACAAAACAAGGAAATTATGTACAAAGTGTAAAAACAGGTGAATCACTTAATGAATCACAGGTGAAGAGGATTTCTCCTCCTCCTCCAAAATTTGCATGTCGGAGTCTTTGCGTAGTTGTTGATAAAAGGATTCTTGAGTAAGTGGTTTACGATATAGTTGAACTCGGTGGCCATTATACAGATCCATCAATGCTGGTTAACGTAAGGGTGCCATTATCATGCACCTTCTAGATTTCATATGGCCCCAGCCAACGAGTCTGGAGTTTCTTGGGAAAATCTTGAAACATGGAATCATAAAAAAGTTCCCTATCTCCTTCGTGGAATACTTTATTTTAATGAGAGCATCATGCCATTTAGCTCGCTGCTGCTAGATTAATGCAGTGTTTTGGAGGGCAAAGAGCCTAATTTCATCTAGCTCATTGATCTGCTGTAATCTATTAATCTGTGCTCATTTAGATCTAAGTCGACTTCTTGTGCTATTCGTAGCGTTTGGATTTCGAATTCTATAGGAAAGATGGGTTCCTTTCCAAACACCAATTGATATGGTGAATAGCCAATAGTGCTTCTCCATGTCGTTCTGTAAGCCCACAATGCTTCTAGTAGTCTTGCAGCCCAATCACGTCTATGAGATGCAATGGTTTTTGTTAAAATTGCCACTATTATTTTATCATTGCTTTCTACCTGACCATTTGCCTGTGGGTGGTATGGAGAGGTAATTTTGTGTTGGATATGATAATTTTTGAGTGTTGCAGTAATCTTGTTACCAGCAAACTATGGTCCACTGTTCGTAATTATATCTCTTGGAAGCCCCTAGCGCACAAATATATGGAACAAGAACTGTATGATAGAATCCTCTGTAGCTCTCGACAATGCCTATGCTTCAACACATTTGCTGACATATTCTATTGCCACCAAAATATATGTTTTTTGGTTCGAGGATGGGTTAATTGGTCCAACAAAATTGAGGGCCCATCGCTTGAATGGTTCAATAACTAGCTGTGGGTTCAGAGGCATTTCATCAGATTGACTAGGCATCCTGCTCTATGGCAACTGTCACAGGCTTAGATGAACTTCTTTGCATCTTTGAAGACCGTGGGCCAATAATACTCTGTTTGTAGGACCTTATGTCCAGTTCTGCGATTAGCAAAATGTCCACCACATGGTCCGTCATGGCAGGCTTTTAAAATATCAAAAATCTCATCCTCGTGAACGCATCTCTTGATGTGCATGTTTGCCCCTGTATGGAACAGGGAGCCCCCAATCCAAGAAAATCGAGCACTTCGCTGGACAATCTGTTTTCGTTCATTGGGGGTTAGATGTTTTGGTAATTTACCTATTGCTAAGTAATTCACAACATCAGCATACCAGGGTATTTTAACAGTGACAACAAACAAATGCTCATTTGAAAATTGATCTTCAATTGCTGCTGTGTCCATTGGATTTGGCATTCGCGAGAGAAAGTTGGCTACGTGATTTTCTTTTCCAGGTCAGTCCTTGATTGTAATGTCAAATTCCTGCAATAAAATCAGCCATCTAGTTATTATGCCATTTGTGATTGGTTTATTTGCTAAATATTTTATGGCAGAGTGATCTGTATACAAGATAACATGATATCCAGTAATGTAATGCCTGAACTTATTGACAACATGTATTACAGCTAGAAATTCTTTCTCAGTAACAATATAACTCAGTTCAGCAGGGGATAAATTTTTGCTAATATAATAAATTGCATATGGTTTTTTGTCTTCTTCCTGCCCAAGGAATGCTCCAATAGTTGTATCCGAGGAATCTGATGAAATTTGAAATGGCAAGTCCCAATTTGGTCCTCGAAGGACTGGGGCTGTGGACACAAGCTTCTTCAGATCCTGGAAAGCATGTTCACATTTTTCTATCCAAAGAAAGTCAACATTACCTGTCAGTGCATACAGAGGAGTAGCAATATGCGAAAAATGTTCTATAAACCTTCTATAATAACCAGAAAATGCAAGAAAACTGCGTACCTCTGTTTGAGTGGTAGGGGTAGGAATTAGAAAAATTATTTGAATTTTAGCTAGGTCTACCTGTATGCTAGCTGCCGAGATGTAATGGCCTAGGATAAGCCCTTCAGTCATTATCATATAAGATTTCTCATGGCTCAAACAAAGCTTGGTGGCAATGCAGCGCTATAGGACTTTTTCCAGTGTGTCTAATGCTGGATCAAAATCATCTCCGTATGGTGTAAATTCATCCATATATACTTCAAGTCCTTCATTTATTAAGTCCGAAAAAATACTGAGGATAGCCCTTTGAAATGTGGCAGGAGCATTGCATAAACCAAAAGGTAGAACTCTATAGGTGAATGTTCCCCAAGGACCAGTAAAAGTGGTTTTGTCTTAGTCTTCAGGGGCAATTTGAATCTGATTGTACCCATTGAAGCCATCTAAGAGAGAAAAGAATTTCCTTCCTACCAAGGTGTCCAATACTTGGTCAATGAAAGGAAGGGGGAAGTGGTCTTTTTGTGTTTCTTTATTTAGCTCTCTATAATCTACACAAATCCTCCACTTTCCATTTTTTGGTACCACCACAAGTGGAGAGACCCATTTACTATCGGAGATAGGGTAGATGAAGTTGACATCTAAAAGTTTTTGAAGTTCAACTTTTACCAATTCTTTTAGATGAGGATTAAGTCTCCTTTGAGGTTGGCGAACATGTTTCACATCTTTTTCTATGTAAATGTGGTGTGTACATAATTGGGGTTCAATTCCTTTCATATCAGGGTAGTCCCATGCAAATGCTTCTTTATATTTCCTCAATAGTTGGATGAGCTTCTCTTCTTGTTCAGAAGACAGGTTGGCATTAATGTTTAAAGTCTTTCCTGACTCAATTTCTACAATTTTGCTATTTGAAACAGAAGTAGTGGGTATTGTTTGCTCGTGTGTATCTTTAAGAGGATCTTCTTCTAACTCATTATCAAATGCTGCTTCCATCATGTGACATTGTATGTTTGATCTGGTTTTAGCTTGGCTAATAAAATTGTTAATGGCATCATCTTCTGTTTGGTCTTTGAAATCAAGGGCCTCTTTTATAATTAATGGAGATCTAATATTTTTCAGTAAGGTATGATACAGGATTCTTGTTAGTTTTTATTATTGTGACACTTGGCTGCGTTGGAGGGTATAAAGCTAAGTTCTTAATATTTGCCCCTCTAGTTATGGTCATATTGCCTTGTCGGCAGCCAATGTAAGCATCGGCAGTTGCAAGCCAAGGTCTGCCTAAAATCAATGGATGTCCATCAAGTCGGTTTTTAGGGTTTATTATCAAAAAGTCAGCTGGAAGTATACTCCCAGGAGTCAATAGACACCATGACATCATGTAGTGTGCCCTCTGGCCTAACCACAGATCGGTCAGCCAATTCTAATAAAGTAGAGGTGGGTTCTACTGATGTAATGCCTAGTTTTTGGCAAGGGGTAGTTGTTAAGATATTGATTGCAGCTCCTAGATCAACTAAGGCATTTGAGAAGGTTTGACCATAAATTTGTACGGTTACTATTGGGTTTCCTGGGTCTTCGTATTCAACGGGTGTTTCTTTCCCTGATAATAGGCCGGATAGAGTGCCAACTACTTGGACTCTTGGATTATTTGTTATATTCCTCCTTGGTTTCTTTATACATAATTCTTTGATAGTCTTTGCATATATCAGGATGTCTTGAATGGCTTGGAGGAATGGAATTTTTATGTGCAGATTTTTCAGTTCTTCCAGAATGTCAAAATCAGGATATTGTATGGGTCGAGGTATGATTAATCGTTCTGGGAATGGGGGAGAGGATGTGGTTACTTGATTATGGATCTGTTGTCTGGTCACATCCTCTTCTTGTGAAGGTTTTTCTATAGGTAACTGATTTTTACTTTGAACTGTTTTATCTCCCTCTGTTTGGATGATACGCCCCGATCTTAACTGAAGGTCATTACACTCCCTTAGATCGGTCCCTATTTCTGGTGTTTCAACTATTTGGATAGATTGGACCAGTCTATTATTCAGATTAGGGTTGGGTTGGGCTGGGAGTTGTGGTCTTAAGTTAGGCTGGGGGTTTTGTTGTAAGGCTGGTAGTGTAGGTTGAGGGAGTGGGATGGTCCCTACTGGCTGATTCATCGGTCTTTGCCAGTTTGTCTGCCAGGCTTGACTTTGTGAAGTAGAAGGGGTCCATTGTGCTGGATATACATTATTTTTCCAATATGGTGGGGTATAAGGAAAATTTGGCCAATTTGGTTGGCTTGGTTGATTCAGCCATGGGGATGATGAAGAAAATGACTGTTGTGACCAATTCGGGAATGGAGGTTGATTTTGCCACATTGTATTATATTGTTGAGCATGATATTGTGGAGGTTGAAAAGAAGAAGCCGTATCTGAAAACATACCTGATTGTCATGGCTACCATTGACGACACTGATTGAGTAGATACACCGATTCTGGCTCTTCTTCCGCTTCCTTATATACTACCTTCAATCCGGGAAGTGAGGGACAACTTTCCGTAGAATGATATTTTGTACAAATGGCGAAAACTTGGACTGCGTCTAATGGACACTCCTTATGGCTGTGCTTCTTCCTGCATCGGGGACAGAAGATTGCCAAATTCTGTTATGCCTCCATTTGCTTTAGTTTGGCCTGCATAAATATCAAATTGTGTTGTCAGTGTCCCTAATATATCAGTTTTCAAATTTTCCAATAAATTTCCAATTTCTGCACGCGTTACTCCTTCTGCCGAAATTCTATTTTCTCTTACAAACTGATCATGTTCTACTGGCTTTAGTCTTGTGCTGCCTCTTGAGCTCCTGATACATAAATCAATAATGTCAGCAAAATTTTCCTGATAAATGTCTCCTTTTCCCATAATGTTTAATGTTTCAATCCATTGTTCCTTCATTCCCCTAATTAATGCTGTTTTTAACACATTATCAGGTAAGGGTAATGATGCATAAGGAGATCTTTGAAGATTATACTGGAATCGTTCAACATACTCCTCTAATGTTTCATTTGGTCTAGCTATCATGTGGAATAATTCATCTTTTAATTCTCTAGACCTGTAATAGTCTTGATATTTTTTTAGAAAAGACTCTTTCATTTGATCCTAGTTATTTATAACACCGCCACCTAATCCCATAAACCATCTTAAAGCAGCCCCTTTTAATGTAGAGGGAAATAATTTCAGTTTTTGGGGATCGGTAGTATAGTCATATCCTCTACACAACACGTCAAATTCAAACAGGAATGCATCTAGATCCTCTGATGTAAGACCATGGAATGTAAGGATATGCTGAAGAGGAATTGCTTTCATAGGTGCATTAGCTGCAGTATCCACAATGGGGTATTGCAGTGTAGCAGTTTGGGTGTTTGGCTGGTTTTGGGCCATTTGGTCAAATATATGCCAATAACCTTCTTGGATATCTAAGAGGGTATTCCTAGGTTGTCGAGGGGAAATGGATTTAACGGGAATGGCCTTGAAAACACTTCCTTTATCTGGGATAATGAGAGTACCTAATGCCTGAGGAGATTCAGGTTCTTCGGCTTCGCTATAAATGATTTTTGCAGCACTTCCCTTATCTGGACTGCTTAATGGCTGAACTACCCCAAGAGGAGAACTTGGTTCTTTAGTTTTTCTTGTCTCTCCTCTTTCTTCACAAAGGTTTCTAAAATTCCCTTCTTGCAATGGTTATGGGCTAGAATTTTCAACTTCTTGAAAATCTTGCTCTTCGGTTTGACTATGCACCTCAGCAAAGGCTACAGATGGTGATCTTGTGGCCGGAAGGGAACTAGTAGGCTGTCTAGAACCAACTTTTCTCAGTCCTCCTGAAGGTTGAGATTCTACTTTATTAATGATTTCGCCTATAAAGGTCGATCGGCCAAGGGTCACCTGCCCCTTAGCTTTGTCAGACTTGGGTAGAGGTTTAGGATTCTTTTCTAGCTTTTTCTGCTTAGTCATGCACACAAATCAACTACCTAGTTCTACCCAGACAAAACAGCAACAGATTTGTAGGAAAGTGGGCAGGGGAGCAGGGCTATTACATACTCCACACATAGGTTCTTACATTCCATTTTTAAAACCCAATTCTTTCCTAGTAGGCTCTTACACTACTCTGAAAAGAGACAAATGACTACACTCTTTCCCCGGCAACAACGCCAAAATGTGGAGTCGTAAAAATGGTCTTTTTCACCTCTAATTACCTTACATTAGTTTATCAATCCAGGAATGTTTTGTTATTTCAAAGAGTGTCTTAGTTTGAGACCATCATTTGTCAGAGTAATGCTAGTAGTATAGTGTTCAGAATACAAGAGTAAACGGATGCTCAAAACAAGGTCTAATTACAGCAAAGCACCGTAAGGTTGAAATCATGCATTCAAGAAACTAGGCAATTTATTAGTCAAGGGTCCAGTAACAGTAATTCATCCCTATGTAAACTGATGTAACTGAAGATAATCAAAGAATAGATCATCAATCTGGGGACTAGACAACGAATTTCAATGCTCACTACAGTTTCAGATATTCTGCACACCAAAGCAGTGATAATGAAAATAATAAAGAAATGGAACAACAACTAGGTAATGTAATAACAACTAGGAAATGGAACAACAATTAGGAAATGTAACAACAACTAGGAAATGGAACAACAATTGGGAAATGTAACAACAACTAGGAAATGGAACAACAACCAATTCTTATGAACACCTTAATCGCCAGCAATCGCACCCTACAAGAATCAGATAGCAATTCTTATTCTAAGGATAAATCAGAAAGCACACGGAAATAGACTGGAAACTGATTAGCAATGAAACATAGCACAGTACTCAGAGCCAAATGCAAGTGCACGATAACCCAAGATAATAACACACACAACATGCCTTAAGAAAAGTAGTAATCTTATTTCGATACCACCAATATCAATCTTGGTTATCAGGAATAACGATTGTAATTCATAACGGAACAACAATGCCAGTCGAACCGTAATTGCAATCGATTATAAACCATAGATGAATACAACAATATGAATGTTACAACACAGTTACTCTATAGTTGAACAACAACAGTATTCTTTAAGGACCATCAATTTCGTATCAACAATTAAAGGAACAACAATGCATTGCAAAGTCAATACAATGTTACTATTTCAAAGAATGATATTGCTCAATCTAGCATGAATCGAATAGAACAGAGTTGTGATGTAAAATAACAAAACATATTAGATTATCGGACAAATCTGATAAGTAAAACCATGCACAAACCAAAATTAATAGTACAGGAGCAAGTGTTCCACCACGGTCGGGCCCTTAGCCTCCAGGGACACACCGCTTGAGATTATTCCAGGATCAAAGATGAAACAACAACCAGGTTTGTATTAATGCATTAAAACAAAATTACAATGGATTGCTTCTCAACGAGAGTCGATGATCAAAATCTCAAATTCAAGAAAAGTTACATAGAAAAATGACAGTCTCCCCCCCCGGGCTAGCATTGTTGCCCCTTTTTATAACAACTAAGGCAGAGATGTCAAGGATGCAAAAATCGTTAAAGTAGCGATCCCTCAGAATCAAAAGGATCCTGAGGAATATGCCAAACTATTAACTTTCAGTTATCTATTTGCTTTCTTGCACCGAGTCGATATCTCCATTTCCTTTCCCTGGCTGATACGCTTTAATTTGGATCGCCTTGTTTGCATGTGGTTTCCCGCCAAAGGGATAGCAGTTAACTAGGCCTTATCTCTTTCTTTGGACCGACAGTCTTTCGTTTTTCCCTTTTCCTGCATAAGAAATGGCAATTATCGGTGCTTTCGCATTGCATATTAATCTTACAAATTTTATTATAATCTCTTATTATCTACCTAGTTCATGATGCAAAGGGGCTGTGAGTTTTAATGAAAAGACGCCAAAATAATCAACAAAAACATACCTTCTTTAGTACTCCACACAAGTTGGAGCGTAAATCTGAAAAGTGCATCTTTATTGGGTACAAGGATGATTTAAAGGGTTATAAGCTTTGGAAACCAGTAACAAGGAAGGTTATGTACAATCGAGATGTGGCGTTCAGAGACGTGAAAGATGTTATTAAAAATGAAGTCCAACCAAAGGAACCTGAGAAGATAGAGTTTGAGCTAAAGGAGGAAGAATCAGATTCTACAACAGAGGAGGAATCAGAAAATGAAGAGCCACAAACTTCGGGTGTGAGAAGATAACCTCAAGAAAGAAGGCACCTAGAAAGGTATAGTCCATCTGCTTTTTGTTTGATCTATTATTGATGATGATCGTAGAACTGTGAAAGAAGCAATAGATTCAGAGGATGAAAAAATCCGGAAAGAGGCCATGGTTGATGAAATGGAATATTTTCACAAAAATGGGGCTTGGGATCTGGTGGAGTTGATGGCTGGAAGGAAACCATTGGCAGGAAATGGGTGTTCAAGAAGAAGACAAATGCAGAAGGAAAGGTGGATAAATACAAAGCTCAGTTGGTAGAAAAAAGTTATTCCCAGGTGTCGGGAACTGATTTTGGTGATATTTTTTCTCCTGTTGCCAAGGTAACTTCTATTAGATTACTTTTATCTGTTGTTGCTGCTTTTGATTTTGAGGTAGAACAGATGGATGTGAAGACAACATTTATTCAGGGGGATCTAGAAGAGAAGTTCTACATGAAGCAACCTGAAGGTTTTGTGGTGAAGGGTAAGAAAGAATTGGTATGCAAGTTAAAGAAGTCTTTGTATGGGTTAAAACAGTCACCAAGGATGTGGTATCAGAAATTTGATACATTTGTACGGGGACTTGACTTCACTAGAAGCAAAGCAGATCACTGTGTGTGTTTTAAATTAATTGGTAACCGTGTTATTTATCTGGTCTTGTATGTGGATGATATGTTGCTAGTTGGAAATGACAAAGAAATATCCAGGATTTGAAGACCCATTTGTCCTCCAAATTTGACATGAAAAATCTTGGTGTTGCAAACTATATTTTGGGCATGGAAATTAAAAGAGATCGAACAAAGAGGAAGCTCTAGTTAAACCAGAGGAAGTATGTTGAGACAATATTGCAAAGGTCTAATATGCAAGATAGTAAATCGGTGAAGATTCCTATTCCTGTAGGTGTAAATTTATCTACTGAACAGTGTCCCTAGACACAAGAAGAGGAGGAAGACATGTCTCGTGTTCCATATACAAATGCAGTCAGTAGCCTGATGTATGCGATGGTCTACATTAGACCAGGCATTGCACATGTAGTGGGAGTATTGAGCATGTTTATGTCAAAACCAAGGACGAAGCACTGTACAATAGTGAAGTTGGTTTTCAGATATTTGTGTGGCACTAGTGATTATGGTTTTTTCTACCAAGGAAGACCAGGATTGGACAGAGTGTTGGATATTTGTGGCTTTGTTGATGCAGACTGGGCTGGATATCTGGATCAAAGAAGATCTATAAGTGGGTATTTGTTTAACCTATTTGGAGGTGCAGTCAGTTAGATGAGTAAGAAACAATCTGTAGTGGCATTATCAACTACAGAGGTAGAACACATGACAGCCACTCATGCAAGCAAGGAAGCAGTTTGGTTGCAGAGATTGTGTTCAAGTATGGGGTTAGTACAGGGAGCTATAAGGATAGGCTGTGACAGCTAAAGTGCAATTTTCTTGGCAAAGAACCTTGCGTATCATTCAAAGACAAAGCACATTTATTTTTAGTATCACTTTGTGAGGGATATGATAGAAGATAAAAAGGTGTTGCTAGTAAAGGTGGACACTTTGAAGAATACGACAGATGCATTGACAAAATCTGTGACCTCTGAGAAGTTCTCTTGGTGTAGAGAAACAATGGGTATTGCAGGGCTGGATAAATGACTAAGCTCTCTTGTCGCCGCCTGTGGAAAGAAAAAAAAAAGTGGGAGAATGTTGGGTTGTGTTATATTATTTCCACTACTAGCCCATGTAGTTAACCAGGGGGTTAGAAGTGGGGCGGAGCCCCCCCTTCGTTGCGCCGATTGTGTAGTGTGGGGGGGGGG
>APFE030667240.1:3361-66557 GCA_000404065.3 Pinus taeda | reverse complement strand
AAGGAGGTTGCCCCCTCGAAGAGGCTGAATTCTAAGGCGTGGATCTCTCATTTCTATCTTTTTGTGAGCTGGTTTCATAACAGTTGTCGATTGAGATGCTTAATTTATATTTGAAATCAATGTAATAATGTCGTTTGTGGCATTTAAAGGTATTATGATTTTGGAACAATTTTTATAAATCTAGTAAAGGAATTTGCTTACAAATCTATTGGCTCCAAACTAGGTTCAAAGTCATGAGATTAACATGTCACTTACAAGATTTGAACCTCGCTGGGGAGTACAACGATCATTCCTCCCAATCACTTAAGAGGAACTCAATTGACTTTCTTTTGAAAATTATAGTAATAACTATAGTGAAATCATGCAATTATAGCATTTATTTTTTTTACCCAAAAGCTTAATTGCATGTTGTTGCATGTTTCAACACAATTATGAGTCCTTTTAGTTCATCCCAACCATTGGAAATCTAGGTACTAAAGGAATCATTAGCAAATCAATTCATAAATTGTGTAATTTGTTATTGCATAGTTAAACATCTCATGGTCATTCCAAACAGACCAAAGTCAATACTATGACAAAAACTATGGCAAATCCTAGCTTGATTTTTTGTATTTCTTTTCTAAGGAAATATCCAGGTAGAACCAAAGGGATCACATCCCGCAATTTATTAGTAGAGCCTAAACCTGAGGGCATCGATGAGAATTGGCCTCATGACCTCCCATTAGCAAGGTGCTTTAGCGACAAGAACTCTACCAATTGAGCTAACCCTCGAAGCTAAGGAAATTCTAGCTTTATTATTTGCAAAACTAAAAGATATCCATTTATGAAATCTGGATACAATATTTTCTGATATTTGGTAGAAATATTCTTGATGTTCGATAGGAGCCCTCTTGGAAACCTATGTTGAGTTTTCGCTACAATACTCCAGATGAAGATGAAAATTTTAAGGCGGGTTCTTACTCTAGTGTGAATGGTTTTTTGGAATGTAGTGCGTAATTTATGGGAATAATATTGATTCATCTATTTAAAATGGTAACGTTTTACATGTTGCTTTCCTTTAAATAATAAGACCAATTATTAAATAAGTTAATGCATTTGAAACATTTTACAAGATTATAATTTCATTCTTAACAATACACAACAAGAAAATTAGAAAAAAAAAAAAAACAAATATATGTAAGTCTACAACCAAAGTGGTGGAGAAGACAAGTGCACAATTCTTAACTCTTCCTTCAGGCAATCGATACTAGGTAGTTGTATCTGTTGACACCTAACCATGGGGATTGGGTGAACAATTGTAAAATAGTGTAAATAATAAATAATGGAAAAGGAAGAGTCGTCGGGAGATGAAAATCAAGAGTCACTCCCTTGTGTATATAACTATGAGCAATCTAAATGAATAAACATATTTCATTTGAGGAGTTACCTCCTGGCCTAGCATGGTATCAGAGTCATCCCTTTTCTAGTTTCCTCCTGCTCTTGTAACTCCCTTCTACCATTTTTGTAGTCTGTCATATTCTTTATCCTGCATTAGTATTATTCCACTCTGTTTGTTTTCTTGACATGGTATGCTGCAATTATTTTTGTTGAACGTATCTGCATTCTCAACGCTGCTCCCCTACCTACCCAGGCCAACACCACCTTGCATTTACAACCACACCCTCCATGCACAGTGCTCGACCTTTTGGAAGACGGAGGATTGGAGTTGAAGGAGTAGAGTGTTGTGGACCGTGTAACACGGAGGACTGTGTCCGAGCACTGGCACAATGCGTAGAAGGAAGGAAGGCTGAGACTCAGGTGACCTGGAGTGGCTCAGCAGATAGAGCACTGGAGTGGCGCAGCGGATAGATCACTTGAGTGGCATGGGAAAGGCGATGGTATGCATAGTGGTTTCCGTAGCCCATCACTCATACCATCGATGTTTATATTTATATTGCTAAATCTGATTTTTTTACATTAGACGTTGTTTGGTATTCCGGTTTCGGTGCAACAGAATCATGGCCCGATCGACATATGCAATTTTTCAATACTGTGTTTTTTTAATACTCTCGGCCCTCTCCCAACTGCGCACTGATCCACCATATTCCATGCTCATAGCTCCAAACCTCTACACTGCATACTCGACTCCCTCCTGTAATCGCTCCATACTAGTTGCTCCTACCACTACATTTAATGAATGTTGTTCCATTCATAATACTGCTCCATACCTATTCGCTCCCGCTCCCACTAACGATTGTTTACATTGCATTTTATTTATTTAATATTGAACGCCCATACCACTGCATTTAATGAATGTTGTTCCATTCATAATACCACGCATCTCCCATACCCTTATACTTAACATCGCTAGTCCGACCTGCCCATTACATCAATAATACCTCTGGTCTGACCTGCCCATCCCTCATATATACCCTCCACCACATAACCCCTCCCTCATATATACCTCTGTTATATACATCAGAATTGCAATTTCTTACAACATATTAGCATTGAGATTTATTGTGGGAGTGGTTCTCACTGGCAAGGAAAATTATCCAGAATGGTCGCGAAAAATAAAAAAACACTCTCATTTTTAATGAGCTGTGGAAAGGAGTGTGTGTTGGAGAAGGAAACAAAGAACCAGAAAAGCCTACCTCAAACAAGGAATTTTCCATTTGGCAAAATAAGAACAACAAGGCTTATCCCTTGATTGCAGCATCAACAAATGAAGAGGTGAGTCGCCATATTTCACCATTTTGAAATGCTTTCGAAGCCTTACAAAAACTGAAGGAACTCTATGAATCACACTCTACACTTGAAGTTGTTAAACTCATGATTAAATTGTTCAGCCTTGAATTACAAAAGAATGATCCTCCTGCTCTTTCATGAGAAGTAAAATCTATTATGCATGATATCAAAGTCACTAATGTTGAACAGGACATTCCTCTGATAGCTTTTGTCAAGGCATTTTATCCCACTTACCCAAATTATCTTGAGTCATTGCAAGCAAATGGAAACCTCAAAGAAATTACCTTTGAATGCCTTGTAAATAAATTTGTTGAAAGAGAGAAAGCTTTTGGGAAGAAGACAACTCCTCAGTCTTCTGAAGAGGTTGTGTGTCTTGCACATAGAGAGAATGATCTTGCTCAAGATTCTTCCAGAGGAAGAGGTCGTTGAAGAGGAAGAGGAAGAAGAAATTTCAGAGGCAGGGGGGCAAACACTGTCAAGGAGAAAAGTTAGATTTGCATTGCATACGTTGCAATAGAGATGGATCACATGATGCATCCACATACAAGTTATCTTGGGACAAAATTGAGTAGGAAAAAAAATCAACCCAAAGGTAAAAATAATGACAAAGAGAAAGGTAAAGCACCTGAATCCGCTCACTATGTTGTGGCACATTGTAATATTGGAGTAAATGAAGACTTATTTAATGCTTCACTTGCTTCTTGGAAAAATGATTGGTTGCTTGATTCAGGATCAACTTGCCACATGACTTTTAGAAGAGATTTTTTTGAAGAACTTACTGACAATGTTGATGGAGCAGTACACTTTGTAGACAAATCAAAACTCAAGCCATCAGGGCTTGGCACTATCAGGCTTAAATTGCCTGGTCTTCCAGACTTTCTTCTGCATGATGTTTTATATCTCCCATAACTTAGGAGAAACTTGTCATCCTTGGTCCACATCTGCCAGCAAGGACACTCCATTCATATGTTTGATGGCAAGGTTGAGGTGAGAAAAGCATCAGATCGCTCACTTGTCATGATGGGGATAGAAGAAGAAAGGCTTCTCAAGCTGTAAGGTACCTCTGCTCATGCACAAAATTTCTCATACAATTCTCATTATGATGAAGGTACATTTCCATCAAGTCTATTATGGCATGCTAGATTTGGACACTTGAACTATGACAACCTTTTCTTGTTGAAGAAAAATGGTTTTACGGTTTGCCTACAATTCCTAGGAAACTTAGGCAATGTGATGCTTGCATTCTAGGAAAGCATAGCAAACAATCTTTTCATGATTCACATTCTAGAGCACATAGAAAACTTGAACTCATTCATTCAGATTTATGTGGTCCAATACCTGTTCCTTCTGCAAATGGGAATAAATATATGATGACATTTATTGATGACTACACTAGAATGTGTTGGGTTTATTTATTGAAGAACACATCTGATGCTTTTCAAACATTCAAGAACTTTCATATATGGATTGAAACTGATGCACAATCTCATACTAGCTCTATTCACATTGATAATGGAAAAGAATACACTTCAAATGAATTTGAAAACTATCTCTGCCAACATGCGATAAAACATCAAACAATTGTGCCTTATAATCCCCAACAGAATGGAGTAGCTGAAAGAATGAATAGGACAATCTTAAATATGGTGTGCTCCATGATTTTTTTCAAGAATGTAAAATTGATGTCTTGGGCTGATGCAGTTCTATGTGCTCTATATGTAAATAATAGATGTACATATAATGCTATGATAAACAAGACTCCTTATGGAATGTGGTATGGCCACATTCCTTTAGTAAAGCATCTTAGGGCCTTTGGTTCCACCTATTATGCCTTGATACCAAAGGATAGAAACAAACTTGGTGCAAGGAGTTATAAGTGTATCTTCTTGGGGTATTCAAACACCTCCAAAGCATACCATCTCTATGATGAAGTTAATAAAAAATTTGTTGTATCTAGAGATGTAATCTTTCTTGAATCTTCCATAGCTGACAATGTTGTTGTGCGACAACTTGATCGCTTGGATAGATTTGCAAATGAAAAATCATTTCAAAAATTTGATAATCAGATTCCACAGCTTGAAGGGGGGGTTCCTATACTAGATAAATCTGTGGAATCTTCTTCTAAAGCACTCTCTCCCCCACATGAAACTCCAACCACTGATGATACTTTGAGTGGTGTGATTGACAGAATTGGGAGACTCAATCTTGATTCAGTCCCAACTCAATCAACTGAGTAGCCTGGACCATCTCAGAAAGGTCCCCCAAAGTGGTTGATAGAGACACTTGAAAGTGTTCATCCTGATGAGGTTGGAAAGACAGGAACAAGAAATTCAACTCGACAAAATGGAGGTGATGTAGATGAATCTGATTCACCTATTGATATGGATGTTTCTTATGATTGTGAATTGAATTTGTCTATATATTTTGAACCAACTTCCTTCAAAGAAGTTGCTTCTCATGATGAATGGAAAGAAGCGACGCAAAAGGAGTATGATGCCTTGATAAAGAATGGCACTTGGAAGCTGGTTGATCCTCCATTAGGAACCAAAACAATTGGCTGCAAGTGGGTCTACAAGAACAAGTATAAAGTTGATGGATCACTTGACAAGCACAAAGCTAGGCTTGTGGCAAACTATTTTGCATAGAAGGAAGGGGTCGATTATGAGGAGACTTTTGCCCCCACAAAAAATGGGCTACCATTCGAACACTCTTTGCCCTAGAAGCTCAGAACGGTTGCAAAGTCCATCAAATGGATGTAAAAATTGCTTTCTTGGATGGAGATCTAAAAGAGAATGCTTTTATGTCCCAGCTTGAACGATTTGCTTTGAAAGGACATGCACATAAAGTATGCAAACTTGTGAAATCCTTGTATGGCCTCAAGCAAGCATCGCAAGCTTGGTATGAAAAATTAACTGAGCGTATTATGAAACTTAATTTCAAACATTATGATCTTGATGATGCAACTTTGTTTATCAAGAAAGTTGGCAAAACAATTGTATATCTTGTGGTATATGTAGATGATCTTTTGATGATTGAGAACAATGAGAGCTACATTGCTACGTTCATTACTATCTTGGTATTGAAGTAACTCAACATTCGAAGTTCATATTCCTTTCTCAAAAGAAGTACATTAGAGATCTGTTGAACAGGTTTGGCATAGCTAAATGCAATCCTCTAACTACTCCAATGGAACAAAACTTAAAGCTCACATCCATTGAAGGAAAATAATTTGAGGATGCAACAAAGTATAGACAACTTGTAGGAAGTTTCAACTACCTAACTACTACTAGACCAAACATTTTGTTTGTTGTTGGAATCCACTCCAAGTTTATGCAAAAGCCTTGTGAGGGACATTGGTCTACTACAAAAAGAGTTCTAAAGTAGTGGAAGGGAACTCAAGACTTTGGACTCAAGTATACACAGGTGGGTGACTTCAGCTTGATTGGATACTCTGATTCAGACTTCGATGGAGACAAAGAAAATGGGGTATCTACTTCTGGTTATGCTATGAGTCTTGGATAAGGAGTTGTCTGTTGGAGATCACGGAAATAATCAGTTCCAACAGATTACACAACAGACGCAAAATATGTGGCAATAGCTGAGGCAACAAAAGGAATTGTGTGGCTTAGAAAAATTCTGGAAGATTTGCAGATAAAACAAGTACATTCAACTCCACTCATGATTAACAACACCTCTACAATAACGTTGGCCAAGAACCCAAAGTTCCATGATCAAACGAAGCACATCAATACAAAATACCATCTAATTCGACATCATGTTGAGGCCAAGACAATCCATCTAGGCCATTGTTCCACTAATGAGTAGATTGCAGACATCTTCACCAAAGCACTTGGAAGAGAAATGCTTGAAAGATTCAGAATGATGCTTGGACTCACCAACATCCCTTCAGATTAAAGGGGGGAATGTTGACACCTAATCATGGGGATTGGGTGAACAGTTGTAAAACACTGTAAATAACAAATAATGGAAAAGGAAGAGTCATCGGGAGATGAAACTCAAGAGTCACTCCCTCATGTATATAACTATGAGAAATCTAAATGAATAAACAAATTTCATTTGATGAGTTACGTCTTGGCCTGATAGTATGCCATTAGGAGACACTTTGAAATCAAGATGGATATCAATGTTTGAAGTATTTCCTAAAACAAACTTTATGATCATTAGAACAATATAGGTTAGTCATTAAGATGTAAAAATAGATTTAGGCCCTTACCTGCAACAAATTCCATTTCTAGATAAAAATATTGCCCTGCAATTTTTGTGGCAACAGGTAGATTGGGAGATCGGTGATTCCTCAACATTTTATGACTGCATAACTTAACCCATCAATTACTTCCCACCATAATTTAAGAAAGTCTTTGCATAAAAAAAAAAAAGATAGGAATAAGATGTAAATAAATATACTTACCAGTAGTTACTTCCCACCATTATTTATGTAGGAGTAAAATTGTAAATGTGTAGACATCGCAATTTTCTAGTTCCTGCCAAATCAAGACTATATGATTCAATTTGCCTATTAACCACTATTAATTTAGCATTGACCAATGCAAAATTAAAAATTCATTTACAATAAGTGTTTCATGTAATAAAAAATTTATCCATCATAAAAATTTAACCTCTTCCTCTTCGGTGTTCCCTTCCCTTAGTTTGGGGGTATGCTAGTAACTAGAATTGTAAACGCAACTATTCATAAAATAGATACATATTTTTTGATATGAATATAGCAATGAAAAAGAATGTAATTACAACTCATTGGGGCCTTTTTGTTGTTGCTACCTTCATCAATTGCAATGATTTTTCCTTTTCTTATCTTTAGTTCCCCTCTTTCCCTGTGTCTAATGTCATCATCTAAGGAATCTCCATTGAAAACCATATGAATTGTAGATCTATTAGAATCACACAATACTAAGTTAAAGTAGATAAAATTGATGGAAAAACATATATGCATAATTTGACATGAACATTGAAAATATACATGCATAATATCAACATACGCAAAGAGTAACTTTCTAGAATGATTGGTTAGTCGAGGAACTTTTGACAAATAATTTGTTACCAATGTTGCTTAGTATTGATTGATGAAATAACCTAGCTTCACCACTTATTTAATTAACATGTAAAAATGGTAGTTCAAATATATACAAGGAAACCAAGGAAAAGTTCATTAAAAATGTTGTATCCATGGCAAGGAGATAGTTTTGGAATGATCTTCGATCAAAGTTTAAAAACAAGGTCAATGAAACCTCAAAGTTCATTCAACCATTCCTACTTGCACCAATCTATTATAGTTAGTTTCTCTTGAACTTGGCATAGAAATACCAACAATAGTGTGGCTACTCAAGTATGGAAACTAGTAAAAATTATGTTGAGAAAATTTGTTGCACGATACATGGATTCCCAACTTGTCTTATGTAACACTCTCCTCCCACATCTACCCAAGCAACCGATCAACCGGGTTAAAAATGCGACGAGAGGCCACTATGATATGACTCAACCTCCTAAGTCACGTTAAGGAAGTGGAACCAATGGAAACAAACCATACAAACATTAATTATCGACTACAGGACCCTCATGAACAAATCCAATACTTTATACAACTTGTCTTGGGGTCTCACTAATCTTTTGGACAACTTAAGCCTCAGTCGCTCCCATGCTATAGGCATGAGGGTGAACAGAAACCCAAAGTCGCTCTCACAGGATTTCCTGCCAATGACTTCGAGATTTAAGCCACTTTTTCAGGCCTAGATCCCAGGTCACTACCCATAATTGAACCATCTCTTCAAATCAGCAAAATAACATGGAAATGATAGTACTAAAGCAAATACTTGTTCAAGACCATGACTGGACCCCTACTAGCCATGAAAAGCATTTTGTCAAAGATATCGCGAATATGTAATCTACAGGTGTAAATAACAGTTCTGAGCATAGGGGTCTCATACTTAGCTGAGAATTGATAAGAACCATTGATGCCTCAACACATCAACTGCCATTCCATCCATTAGGTCATACATACATTGTTCATTCAATTACAAGTAAAAACATGATGAGATCCACCCATGGTTGTTGTCATTAAACACATACATAACCAACATAACAACAACAAAAATTAATCATGGAAGTACAATCATATAGACCACATATAATCCATCAAAATGCTAATACAAATACAAGGAGAAATAACCTTTCATTAATGATGAAAAATCCAAACCTGGGATGGGACTTCCACATTCCACCTGACTGTAGAATGGCTGAGCCAAATCTGTCTTCAACCATTTACCCCCGTGCCATATTCCAAGTGTGAATGCGGGATATCATAGAACACATCAATTAAAACTCATCCAGGGCTCCCAGAGGCCATCCACCTCAACCCATCAAACAATGATTCCACATCATGGTCATCATTAGATTGGTCTCCTTCCAAGCCTTCCAGGGCTTTGAGAGCGTTTGTTCCAACCAAGGCTTCCAGGACTAGTAACTCAACCCACAACTACCACTGGGCTTCTAGAGAATTTGTTCAACCAAGGCTTCCAGGACTAGTAACTCAACCCACCAAGGGCTTCCAAGAATAGTACAACCCACCAAGGGCTTCCAAAGCATTTTTCCAACCAAGGCTTCTAGGACTAGTAACTTAACCCAAGCTGTTACAGGGCTTCCAAAGCGTTTGTCCAATCAGGCCTTCTAGGAACTAATAACTCAACCCAAGCTAAGGAAACATGAGAACCAACCAAAAAAAAAACAATGAAAGTAAACCCACAATCACCATGGATATCCAGGAAATTTCAAGGCTAGGCAATCCACTGTCAATCTAGGCAATCCTCCATGCCAATGACAGATCACAACCAAGAATCCACATGCATATGTCATGCATGCCAAAACTAGTGAAGAAAACATACATGCAACTTGGTACCTGCAAGAAAATTTGATGTAGTTGTTGATCCTGATGCCTTCTTGCGCTTTCCTGCTCTTCCTTTGCCTTCTTGCTACAAGAATCCAAATATGCCATACCCACCAAGAGTGCTCCAAGAAAACTCTAAGTCTCCAAGAGTACGAGAGAGAGAGAGAGAGAATAGAAGAGAGCTCCAACACTTAACTGACAAGGTTACCAACTAATCCTCAGAATCCTTTTTATGAATGAGGCCTCTATTTCCTTCATTTTCCATAATTTTCCTTCAATTTCCTCCTCACATGCAACGTGTGACCTTTCACCTCCATTTTCTCCTAATTTCCATTATTTTCATAAATAAATGTGCCAAAAATGCCATTTTTCCTTTCCAAAGCCTTAGCCATTTCCTTTGCCAATTTCCTTAGCCATACATAATCGCAAGTGATCCCCATCACTAGGATTCTTCCCAGCATTCATCTTTGAATATGTGTCCCATCATCCATGGTTATTATTTTGCCTTTATTTACTTTTATTACATGCAATTTTCACCAGGGTTGTTACAGAACCCTCCCCTTGGGGGAACATCGTCCTCAATGTTCAACAATACCTATAACCACAAAACTATTGTAAGCAAAATATATATTGCCGATTCGTGCTTTATAACTTAGAGTGATGTAGTATTTGCAATGATCACCCTGCTGAAAATCAAACCAACATAACAACATAATAACCTGACATCATAACAACATTTCGCATAGTGGAGCTTTATAACATAGCTCATGGAGGTATTTACATCCATATACATATGTATATAAAACAACATCATCAAACATATACCAAAGCATATACCAAAAGACCAAGCCAAAACAGCGTTGCCTCAATCGGCAAACAAGGAAGGATACATAGCTTGCATTTGATTTGCCATCTCCCATGTAGCTTCATCGGGCCCAAAGTGCTTCCATTTCACCTTAACTTGCTTGATTTCTCGGTTCTAGAGTATAAGCACATTTTTCTGCAATATACACTAAGGCTCCATTTGGAATTCTCCATTTGGTTCCACCTGCAATACAGACCAGTCAATCACATGATGAACATCCTTAACATACTTCTTAAGTATTGGAAACATCATGGACTTTCATTGTCGGAGGTAGTGCAAGTCGATAGGCTACTGGGCCAATCCTCTCAACAATACTGAAGGGTCCACAAAACCATGGTTCCATCTTGGCACATGATCTAATCCACAAGGAGCTCTTCTTCGGTTTGATGCGCAAGTACACCTATTCCCCAAACTGGAACTCCTTGAACAATTTGTTCCTATCTGCATAACTCTTCTGCCTATCCTATGCTTCCTTTAGATTCTTCTTGATCACCTGCATTTCCTGTTCCATGTTTGCCATCATATCTGGTCCAATCAATACCTTGTTAACCAAATCACTCCAACTGATAGGAGTATTGTAACTTTGCCCATACAATGCCTCAAAGGGACTCGTATTCAATAATTCCTAATACCCATTGTTGTACATGAACTCCACCAATGGAAGGTACTCTTCCCACTTTCACTGTTGATGCATCACATACATCTTCAACATGTCCTCCAATATCCTATTGACCCTCTTTGTCTGTCCATCTATCCATGGATGATAAGCCATATTGAAGGTCAACTCTGTGCCCAATCCTATAAATAACTCCTTCAAAAACTTGGAATTGAACTTCACATCCCTATCTGACACAATCTTCTTTAGAATACCATGCAATCTGGCCACATCTTGGATGAATACCTGTGCTACATCGCTACCTGAGAATGTAGACTTCACCATAATGAAATGTGCAACCTTCGTCAACATGTCGATAATAACAATGATGGAATCATGTTGTCTCATTTTCTTTGGCAACCCTGTGATGAAGTCCATGGAAATGACTTCCCATTTCCACTTTGGAATCACAATCGGCTATAACAGTCCACCTGGATGTTTACATTCTGCTTTCACTTGTTGACAATCAAAACATCTAGCCACAACTCCACTACATCCCTCTTCAAATTCGACCAATAATAAAACCTCTTCACCGCAGTTAATGTCTTCTGATAACCTGGGTGAGCTGAATAAGGTTTCACATGAAACTCCCTCAAGATAACCTTCTTGAGCTCACTGCTATTCGATACATATATCATGTCTAGGAACTTGACCAACCCATATGTTGTAAGACAATAATCCATACCCTGTGCACCTACACCTATACCTATACTTCCACATGTACCTGTATCACTACCTATACCTGTACTAGTACCTGTACCAATACCAACATCCTGCTGAACCCTGTGCACAATCTCCATATACCTGACATCTTGTAGACCTACTTGCAAGATCCTATCCTGTAAGTCTATCCCATATGAGCTCATAGCTACCAAGTGATTTACATGTACCCGTATGCTGAGAGCATCTAGCACCCTATTCTCTTTACCTTTGATGTACCTGATCTCAAAATCAAAGTCGTTGATCATGGCCAACCATCTAGCCTGACTGGCATTCAGATTTAGTTGGTCAAACAAATACCTCAACCCAATGTGATCACTCATAAGTACAAACCTTCTGCCAAGAAGATAGTGTCTCCACATCTTCAATACATGTATAATCGTTGCTACCTCAAAATCAGGTGTAGGGTAGTTATGGTCATGCTCGTTTAGTTTCCAAGACTCATAACATACCACCTGTCCATCCTGTATAAGGAGTCCACCATGTGCTCTCTTACAGGCATTTGTGCATACTACAAATTCTTTGTTCGGATCTACAATCTGTTGCACTGGTGCATGTGTCAACAATTGCTTGAGTTGCTCAAAGCTAGCCTCACACTCCTCAGTCCATTTGAACTTCTTACGTTTTCTTTGTAATGATGTCATAGGATAAGCAATATGCAAGAAGTTCATGATGAACCTCCTATAGTATCTTGCCAAACCCATGAAAGATATCACCTTATCCACACTCTTAGGGGGTACCCACTCCATGATGGCCGTTAACATTTCTGGATATACTGCAATGCCATCCTTAGAGATAACATGCCCCAAGTAGTATACCTCAATCTAGAAGAAACTACACTTGTTGAGCTTAGCATACAACTAATGCTCTCTCAACAACCTCAACACTGCTGCTAAGTGCTCGACATGTTCTTCCTCATTTTTAGAATATACCAGTGTATCATCAATGAACACAATAACAAACTTATCCAAATATGGATGCAACACACTATTCATCAAACACATAAATGTAGCTAGAGTATTAGTTAAGCCAAATAGAACAACAACAAACTCATAATGGCCATACCTGGTCTAGAACGCAGTCTTGTAAATGTCCTCCCCTTTGATGTGTACCTGATGGTATCCGGATCTTAGATCAATATTCAAGAACATGTCTGCCCCCTTTAGCCGATCGAACAATTCCTCAATCCTTGGCAAAGGATAACTATTCTTTATAGTCACTTTGTTCAACTGCCTATAGTCAATGCATAATCTGAGTGTTCCATCTTTCTTCTTTACGAGCAATACCAGTGCACTCCATGGTGATACACTCAACCTAATGTACCCCTTGTCCAACATTTCCTTCAATTGCAACTTGAACTCAACCAAATCAGGTGTTCTTATCCTATAAGGTGCTTTTGATGTTGGAGATGCCCCTGGTACTAACTCAATAGAAAATTCTACCTCCCTGTAAGGTGGAAACTCTGTAATGTCCTTAGGAAATACATCCTTGAACTGCTGTAAAGTTGGGTACTTGCTCAACACATCTATATCCTCAACTTCCTTACCCTTATCACTAGAAATGTGTACTGCAAATAACTTACAGCCTTTCTCGCGACTACGCTTTGCTTGCATAATTGTCACCATCCTAACAGATATAAATTTCTTCTTACCTCGTAAGACTCTTGGCTCTCCATTATCATCAACACACTCAATAGCTTTGTCATAACAGTCTACCTTGGTTCTATGAAGATACAACCTGTCCATGGCCAACAACATACTATATGAACCCAACAGTAATACATTCAAATGTGATGCAGTAGGCATACCATTCAAATCAAGTGCACAAGCTCTTACCTAATGACGAAGTCGTTTCTTTGTACCTGTAGCCAACAGTACTAACAAAGACTCTGTATGCAATTCCTTACTCAAACCACACTTTTCCGCCAAGTCAGGACTAACATATCTATAATTAGATCCAGGGTCAATCAAAATAGAAATAACTTGATCACAAAGCTTACCGTCCATCTCAATGATAGATGCCTAATGCTCTGCCTGTTTGTTATCTAATGCTGAATAGATACATAGAATAATCTAACCAACATCCCCAACAATTTGTGCCTCTTGCACACTGTATATCTGAGGTTTACCACCCTGATTCTACAGACAATCTCTCCTGCAATGATCCAATACTCTATAGGCTTCCAACCTATCTCCTTTTTTCTGTTCCCCTGATCGGAATCCCTATCCTCCATTTGATGCATTGAACTTCTTAGGTGGTACAACATTCTCCTTGTTACCTATATCGTAAGGTCTTGCTCTCTTTCTGTCCCATTTACCTTTGTTTGCATTACCTCTCCAATCTGGCTTAGTCTCAGTTCTGCGCTTTGATTGTTCATAGCAATGCCTTAGCTTCCAAATTGCCTCCTCCAATGATCTAGGCTCATCGAACTCAATTATATATTTAAATGAAATAGGTAACCCACTAATGAACCTCTGAATATTTTCCTTTTCCTCTGTGACATAAGGTACATACCCCAGTAACTCCAAGAACCTGCTAGTGTACTCATCGTCTGTTATAGATCCCATCTTTAGCTCATAAAATTCTTTTGCTTTGTCATCAAAGTATCTCTCTGAAAAGTACTTCTTCTTGAATAGCCTCTCAAACTCACTCCAAGTCAAATCTTTCTCATGGATGCATATGGAATTCTTCACATCTTCCCACCAAATGTCTACTTTACCTTTGAGATTGAATGTAGCCACTCTAGCTTTCATGTTCTCTGAATAGTCATGAAACCTGAAGTTTTTCCTCATGCCAAGCAATCGTGCCTCTGCATCTTGTGGTTTCTTCATCTCTCCATTAAATATTGGTGGCTTCACTTTCTTAAACTCGTCTGGAAAATATCCCCTATCACTTCTCCTGTAAGGATGATACCGATGACAATCATGATGCCTATCTGAATCAAAACTAGAATCATACTTGTGTTTATCCCTTCTCCTATCCAGAGTGTCCAACCATCTACTGTCTCTAATTGTGTCATCTCTATCTGACATATGACCACCATGTGAATGACTACCATATGCCCCATTAGTTTTATCCTCCTGCTCATAGCTGATTCGACGTGGTCCCTGTCGTTGCAAAACTGACAAACTCTGGATTATTACTGCATTTACCTCTGCTTGTTTCTCCTGTCCATGTATGATTCTGTCATTATCTGCCTTCCAACTCCTTATTTCTTCCTTTAAGCTTCTCAGTGTAACTACCAAATCGGAAGAGTTCCCAACACCATACTGCTCTTCGGATTCATAGGGAGAGTCTTTGTAGTCAACCATCTTACTATCCATTTGATATTTCTTCTTGTAAGGTGTATCATGTCAGCTAAACCAAATCAAAATAAACCAATGTACCTTAGTATAACTCGGGGAGGATACCTTGTCTACAAGATCAATAAATCAACGTGATAAATGTATAACATAATCATGACAACATATAGAAACATAAAATATAAGCATATGACCATGCAACTATCATTCTAGCTAGGGTCATCAATGCATGACCTCAACAATAACACACCATGACCTCATGCATGAAAACCACCACTACATCATTGTACACTTGACCACATTTAAACATGAACATGCATAAGTGATGCATAACCATCCACACATATGCATAAACACGTATGATCAAGCATGAATGAACAATACTTGAAATCAAACCTGCAAGAATGATACATGCAACCTAGCATACAAGAATGTAAACAATCAAGCAAGATTTCAACAAAAAATACTACAAGGATACATGTAAGCGACATAAATCGACATGTAACTAGTCATACACTCACGACGCTGCATTCCATCACAACAACATCAAGTTTCACATGACGAAATCAATACAACCATGAACAACATCATGCAAATGCAACAAGCACATGGAATTCAAGTGTGAGAGACACACATGCAACTGACATGCATGCATGACCAACACATAACCTATCCAGTCCAAGGGGTGAACCATGCTCTGATACCACTCCATAACACCCTCCTCCCACATCTACCCAAGTAACTGGCCAATCGAGGTAAGCATGTGATGAGAGGCCACTATGATATGATTCGACCTCCTAAGTCACGTTAAGGAAGTGGAACCGACGGAAACACACCATACATACATTAATCATCAGCTACAAGACCCTCAAGAAGCAATCCAATACTTTAGACAGATTGCCTGGGGTCCCACTAATCTTTTCGACAACTTAAGCTTTAGTCACTCCCATGCTATAGGCATGAGGGTGACCATAAACCCAAAGTCGCTCTCACAGGATTGCCTACTAGTAACCAGAGACCAAAACTATCAGTGCTATGCCAACAACTCTATGATTTGAGCCACTTTTTCAGGCCCAGAGCCTAGGTCATTTCCTAGAATTGAACCATCTCTTCAAATCAACAAAATAACATGGAAATGACATTACTAAAGCAATTGCTTGTCCAAGACCTTGAATGGACCCCTACTAGCCATGATAGGAATTTCGTCAAACATATCGTGAATATGTAATCTACAGGTGTAAATAATAGTTATGAGCATATGGGCCTCATACTTAGTTGAGAATCACTAAGAACCATTGATGCCTCAAAACATAAACTACCATTCCATCCATTAGGTCATAGATACATTGATCATTCAAATACAAGTAAGAAAATGATGAGAGCCACACATGGTTGCTATCATAAAACACATACATAACCAACATAATAGCAACAGAAAATACTCATGGAAGTACAGTCATATAGACAACATATAATCTATCAAAATGCTCATAGAAATACAAGGAGAAATAACCTTTCATTAATATTGCAAAATCCAAACTTGGGTTGGGACTTCCACATTCCACCCAACTGTAGAACGATTGAGCCAAATATCTCTTCAGCCATTCACCCCCGTGCCATATTCCAATCATGAATGTGGGATCTCATAGAAAACATCAATCAAAACTCATCCAGGGCTTCTAGAGTCCATCTAGCTCAACCCATCAAACAATGATTCCACCTCACAGTCGAACATCACATAACCATCATCAGATCGATCTCCTTCCAAGCCTTCCAGGGATTCGAAAGCATTTGTTATAACCAAGGCTTCCAGGACTAGTAACTCAACCCACCGAGGGCTTTGAGAGCGTTTGCCCAACCAGGGCTTCCAAGAACTAATAACTCAACCCAAGCTAAGGAAACATCAGAACCAACCAAAAACAAACAATGAAAGTAAACCCACAATCACCATGGTCATCCAGGAAATGGCAAGGTTAGGAAATCCACTATCAATCCATTCAATCCTCCATGCCAATGACAAATCACAACCAAGAATCCACATACATATGCCATGCATGCCAAAACTAGTGAAGAAAACATAAATGCAACTCGATGCCTGCAAGAAAATCTGATGTAGCCGCTGATCCCGATGCCTTCTTGCACTTTCCTACTCTTCCTTTGCCTTCTTGCTCCAAGAATCCAAGTATGCCACACCCACCAAGAGTGCTCCAACAAAAATCTAAATCTCCAAGAGTATGAGAGAGAGAGAGGTAATAGAAGAGAGCTCCAACACTCAATTGACAAAAGGTTACCAACTGATCCTCATAAGCCTTTTTATGAATGAGGCCTCTATTTTCTTCATTTTCCATTATTTTCCTTCAATTTCCTCCTCACATGCAACCTGTGAACTTTCACCTCCCTTTTCTCCTAATTTCCATTATTTTCATACATAAATGTGCCAAAAATGCCATTTTTCCTTTCCAAAGCCTTAGCCACTGTCTTTTCCAATTTCCTTAGCCATACATAATCACAAGTGATCCCCATCACTAGGATTCTGCCCAACATTCAACTTGGAATAAGCGTGCCATCATCTGTGGTTATTATTTTGCCTTTATTTACTTTTATTACATGGAATTTTCATTAGGCCTGTTACATCTTATGTAGTGAGTACTTGTATAAACTTTGGCCTTTGTTCCCTCGAAAATTAAACTACATCTCTCCATTCATTATTTTGGGTTGATTTTAGTAAGGAATTTTAATCCCAGGGAGTTTCAAATATGCATACAACTTATTTACACATAATGAAATTAACTAAAGATCATATATTTTGGTCAAAGCCTTTGGTATCTTGAGTAGTCATGGATTTGGTAGTTTTGAAATTTGGCATATGTAAGGCATTGGAAATTCCATTTTTATGTATATCCTATAGTAAGGAGTATAAGAAATTCTCCAATATAACTTAGGGAACCTATGGGACTATAGTAGAAGATGAAGGGAAATGGAAGGGGGGGATGAGTGATGAGAGAAATTGGAAAATGACAAGGGAGAGGAGAAAGAGGGAGTATAAAAATAAGAGAAGGATAGAAGGGAAGATGGAGAGGGGGTGAGGTGCAGGAGAAAAAAAGCAAGGGAAGAGGGGAAGAGGATGGTGTGGAAGGAAAGGAAGAGGGAGGGGAAAAGGGAGAGAAGGAGAGGAAGAAGAGGAGGGGTAACAAAAAGATGAGTGAAAATGGGCAAAATGAAGAGGGAGGGGGAGAGGAAGGTGGATAAAGGGAGAAGAGGGGAAGAGGGGGAGAAGTGGTGAGGAAGATTGAAAAAGGGAGAGGAAGAGAGGAAGAAGATAGAGATGAGAAGAGACAAAGAGGGAAGAAAAAATAAGTGGGAATAAGGAAGAAAAAGAGATAAGAGGAGATGATGTAGAGGAAGAGGGAAGAGGGAAAGAATTGGGGGAAGAGGAAGAGAACTTGGGAAAGAGGAAGGTAATCCAAAACTCATCTCTAAAGTCCTTCTCTAAACCCAAATATGAAAGAGTCATCGCAAAACCCACATCACATTTCGTTTCAAATATGCATATATTTTTTAAATGGGGGCAAATGACAAAAATCATACCCATGAATCTAAGAGATCCAACGATGCCCGACAAATCTACCTTGCTTGCTCCTATTGAGCACCCCCACAAATTAATTTAATCTCCTAAATGTTATTCTTCATGCCCTTATGTGAAAATGAAATGAGGGGATCAATCCCCCCTTTCCACTTTTATTTCAAATTGACAACATTTTTTTTAAGCAGCTTGGTTCACAAACATCGAAGATTAGTGGTTGCTATATCCACGAAAACTATCTAGGAGATCTACTTGAAGGGATCACTTCCTATCGGGTCATTAGCATATCCTAACCCTATGATCGTCGAGGAGAATTGACCCTGAGACCTCCCATTGACAAGGTTCTTTAACGACGAAAACTCGACCAATTAAGCTAACCCTTAGGGCCAATAAACAACAATGATGTAAATATAGGGATTGCATCATTTTTGAATTGTCATGTTGACTGGGTGTTGTTTCTACATTGATTATCATGATACTAGTGTAAAGTGTGCATTTTTCAACATCACATGTGTTATTATTGCACCAACCTACGTCATATTAACATAATTTGAATTTCATTCGACACCCTATAATACAACACCAAAGCAAAAATACTTGTCATGGTAAATTTATTGTTTTTATTATCAATTAAAAATATGAATAGGAAATTATAATTATTTAAAATTTTATTATCAACTAAAAATTATTCTCATTATTATAATAATATAATGATAAATTTCCTTGGATCATCAGATGTGCAACTTTTTTCACTTTGTAGGACTAGGCATCTAAACTCAAAATTGGGCAAATTAAGATTTTGTTGGAAAGTTTATTCTAAAACTACAAATTATAGCAATTGGATTTTTCTATTGAATATGATATAATAAAAAAATTATTATTATTATTATTTGTGGAATACTTGGTTTGCATGGAGTCTACCTAGTGACTAATGAAAAGGGTCAATGTTGTAATCTTAGCAAAATATACTGACATCTAATGAAATTCAACTTCATCAACATACACGTACATTGTTGATATCTAATGGTTTTATATCTAAAATATAGGCAATTATAATAGTGTCTTATTTCCTACTTTCTCACTATATTCTTCTCTTCAAATTTTAGGCTAATAATGTTCATGAAAGAAGAAAATTAACAACCATCAAGCTATTGCTAATTACCTAGTGTTGTGATCCTCAAATCCCAACTTCTTATTCTCACTATCCAACTGTATAATCTTAATTCTTGCAACCATGGTGGAGATTCACATCAATGCTTGATTATTGCCATATACTTATGACACTTAATGCATCTTGATAATGGCTTGTATTAATTCTATTCAAGGAAATTCTACTTGCTATATCAAATAATATCAACCATGATGATAACATATTATAGTTTGTTAACTACATATTTAAGCATGTTGCTTATGCTTATGGAATTTTTTTGTCAAAATGTCTTTCCAAATGATGAAAAAAAGTCTTTTCTAAACTCATGGGAGGATAAATTGGTCTTTAGATTACCAAAGGTGCTCATTTTGTATAATAGATATGGGTTTCTTATGAGGTTCTTGTTGTTGTTGGTGTTTAGGCACATTCTAGAAGTAATGCCAAAGATTCCAATCACCACATTCAACAAAAATAATATCATTATGGGAGTGAACCATGTAAGAATAACAACCCACTTCTAAGGCAAAGATTCCATAATTATCATTAACATGATTTCTACTCTAGAATATACAAACATCAAGCAAAAGAAAAGCTTTCTTGGATATCTTACCTTTTAGGTCCCATAACTCCCTTTCTTGTCCAAAAAGAAATTGCTATAGCTCACTTTAATCAAGCTTTTGTTAGATCCATCCATTAATCAATTATAATGACAATCACAAGCAATTATATGAGCTTCAAAAAAGGCTAGTAACTATATGAAGATCATTCTACATAAGAAGGATGGAAACAATTAGGAAAGGGACAACAAACTAGGTGTAGGAAATAATTTTTTTTAATGCAGTGGAGCTCGAGTTTCTTTCACATAGTTATAAAAGCATTACAACCTCTATTCTTAGAAGCCACTTATCTTTTGCAAGAGAGATCCTAGACAATTTCAAACTAGAAGCCTTACTTGAACCTATAAATGCAACTAGTAGCTTAAGAAACCCAAGGCATGGCTATATCAATTACAATATACCTAAAATATATTACTTTATTATGTTATTGTAATAAATAAATATGATATAATAATAGTCACATAGAAATTATTATGTATCATTAATATGTAATAATGGTAACTCATGCCTTTTAGCACATACATGACTTACCACCACTACTTGTGTTTATATGGATGCTCATTGGATCTTAAGACATGCCAAATAGTAATAGAATATAAATTTGTTTAATTTGGTTCTCTCCATCCATCTATTGAGTACTTTTTAACCAAAAAAAAACTTATTTTTACATCTACAATCATATCGAAGATAATAATCAATACTAAGTTTTCTACATGATTTCTCCCATTTTCCCAATGTATAACTAATTTCAAAAGAAACATAACCTAAATAAAGGTTGCTTAATCTCTACCTGAAACAATTTTCAATAAAAACCACAATACATAAATTGTTAATTTATTGTTGGTATCCTCACCCACTCAATATTTGAAAGTACTGAAATACTTTTATTTCTCATATAAAATTCCCTTCTTAATGCATAATATATAATTGTAACATTGTATTGCAATGTAATTTCACAACTGAAAAAATTAAGTTTGCATGATACTGAGGGGTGCATCATATTTTGAGTCAAATTTCTTAATGCATGCCTCTTGAAGCATCATTGTGGCATTGTTTATTTTGAACACATGTTTCTTCCATGCATTGATTTTTTCTCTCCTCGATATTGAATGTGTTTGGAAAAATAAGTATCCACGATGGCTTTGCATTTTTCTTTTTAATATAAAAAAATGTTATTTTCTATAGCTTTTGGTTCATATGTATACATATTTTTACGCTGAAGGCGTTTTTCTCTGCGGGCTTTCGATGTGCAAATACTATTCACTCCAGTGAATCAAAGAGCTTAATTTTTGTCCTCCTTGCACCTATCCAAGTTTGGCACGTGGCTAGTTTTCATTGCTCCTTCTTCTATTCGCCTTCTTCTCTCACTGGAAGGTCCTTCCTGCATGGACTTCATGTGCATGGACTTGTGTATTAGCCTTCTTTATCATTCCTGTTAATTCCTTGATAGTTAGGGCATGGACAAGACAAGCCATGGAATGGGTGAGCTTCGTTTCCATGATGTAGCCAGGACTTGTCTATAATGCGACTTTTTGGAGATTCCGGTGACGGAATCTGGCGGAAGAAATCGAGGTTAAATCTTGATTTGTTGCAGTTAAAATGGCTTTTTAGCTACATATTTGGATTCAGCACCCTGAAAACCCCTGGGATGATTTGATTGTGCAGAAACTAGCTATCAAACTTGCCATTCCAATAAATTATTGCCGGATTTTGACCGGAAAAACCCACCAGAAAAGCTTTCAAAAAGTCTCATTATAGACAACTGCATGTAGCCATTGTCGTCTCTGTCAAACACATGGAAAATCGCATGCAGTTGCTCATCTGAATAAGGCAGTGCTGAAATGACCTCGGGCGTGATGAGAGTGACAAATTCCAAGAATTTGATGAGACCATTATTGGTCGTGCACTTATTTCACTTATGAGACCATTATTGGTCATGCACTTAAATTGGGCGTGATGAGAGTGACAAATTCCAAGAATTTGATGAGACCATTATTCGGTATACGGTGAAAATTAAAACAAATTTCAATTTCAATCTCACAAAGCGGAGGTATCATTCTTGATGCTGGTTATGTCAATTAATTTCCAAAAATCAGAGAGATGGTGCATGCCGAACACCTATTATGTGTAGTTTGAAACTTTTGATGGCAATTTCCAACACTTATCTGGAAACACGAAAGGTTACATAAAGGCAATTTCTGGACACTTTTCGGTAACAATACTTTCAGATAAGCATTGGGAAATGAATGGACACTTATCTGGTACAATACTTTCAGATAGTCATTGGGAAATGGAAGGAAAACATAAAATATTCTCGGACCCACTTTTGGATATTAGTATCAAAGCAAAGTTTGATAGTGTAGATGACGAAGCATGGTAGGCTATAGTTACTGAGATTTGGTATTAAGTTTCAAAAAAGACCCCTAAAATCACAACTCATCTTTAAATGTTGCAATCACACAACCACTCTATCGATACCAACAATAAATAAAAAAGGAAAGGAACATAATATTACAATTTTGCTCCATCGAATCTATTATTAAAGAATAAATCTAGCATATGCATGGTCACTTCGATCTATTCTTTCCTAAAACAAAATGAATGCAGTAAAAAAAACTGAGACCTAGATGATAATCACATAAAAAAACAAGCCCAATTTCTCAAATTTATTGCAGAAAGATATAGATCCTTACAGTGTTCTTCCTATACTACTACAGTCCCGGTTAGACAACCCAATATTTCCAAAATGGGTTAGAGCTATATCCTTCTTTCTATACTACTATAGTCTCGAATAGACAACCCAATATTTGCAAAATGGGTTAGAGCTATATTATTCTTTTCTTTAAATTGGTTGTGCTTGATTATTGTAAAAAACAAGTGAAATGTGAGAGGCCTGAAGCTAAATCAAAATTTTGAACACCTTGAAACCTGAAAATGGTCATCTAAGGTTCACACATCAATCATGCTCATGGCCATTGCGTATATCACCTTGCACCCTTTGTTTTCTATTGTTATAATATTTGGACACATACCTCATCAATTCTTGCATGTGTACTTAGATCTACATAAACATAGGGACATATGAAAAATATTACATAGATCCAACACACCCCCCGCCCCCCCCAAAAAAAAAAAAAGACATTCGAAATCTGCCATCCATTCTTCCTTTCAAAATGCCCACAAGTTCCTGTCGTGGTTTCTATCAAACATCATGAATATCTCTCACAGTTGCACGATTTGGCCTTTGTCCAGACTAGAGGATATGCCATTACTTTCACTCATTTTATTCAGTCCCTCTATACTTTCAGTTGTACGTCTGACTGGGGATTTTATGAACTTCATAAAGTATTTTCAAGTGCTTGCATAAATTTGTATAATGGGTCTAAAGGTCCCATCATGATATGGATTTTGCCACGATCAACAATTCAAATTTTTCCCCAGTGTTTTTGTTCTTGGCTTCTTGAGCTTTTGACGTTCCTTGCACTTCTCGGTGCAATTGCTAGTTATTAGTATTGTTAGGAATGTGTTTTAAATTTTTATTGTTGAATTATTGAATTTTTGCATCACATTGGCGTCATGCAAGGATCATAGTACTTATGTGCCATCTCAACGTTGTTTTTGCAACATATTTATATATTTAGCATTTTTAGTTATCATATTGAAATTGTTTCACATCATATTAGTGTTTCAATGATGTTTTATTGGCGTATTTCTATTATTAATTAATTTATGAATTTTATTATATTGATTTAATTTATATTATTTATTTTCATAATTTAATCATAATTATTAATTTTTTCTATTATTCAAATATTGATGAAAGTTATGGTTGGTATAAATTTATTTCATAATGTACTAGTTATGAGAATGAAGATCATGTATATATAAATGTGTTACCTCATTGTTTAGTCAATTTCACACCATATTTGTGAGATCCTCTCTAGGACTATAATGGGGTGTTGACTAGCCCATGAGAATAATAATAGTGGAGGTTATTAAATGTAAGCTCGATTAGGTCCACTATGTTTGTTATTGTTATGTAAGACCTGTTGGGTGTGTGTTATATTCTTTCCATGACTAATCGCACGTGCAAGTCACAAGGGGGGGCGACACCTCTCCCTGTTTATTGCACTGGGTGCAGCAGAGGGGTCATAGGGGGGCTACCACCCCCCTGCGCGGGGTCCGGGGCAACACCCCTGTAATTTTTTTTTAGACCCTATATTAGGTGGGAGGACCTACCTATGGTTTTGAGCATGGGTTTTGCACATGGTTTTGGACATGATGGTTTTCTGCCCATGGTATTTTGTAGATCTGGTCAAGGGAGCTACAATTATGTTCTAATCTAGGGTTAATGGATTGGGGTTTATGAATGCTTAAACATGTGTATATATATATTGTAACATTAAAAGGAAAAGAATGAAAAATCAATATGGTAGTCCCGGTTTTGGGATCCAGGGGGGAATTTCTGTGTATTTGTTTTATATTCTCATCATTGTTTATTTTATGTTTTTAGAATCCGTTGCAGGTAATTCCTGTACATGGTTAAAACCTACATTTCGTATCAGAGCCAGGTTTCAGCTTCAAGGGGATGCTTTTGCTTCTAAGGGGTTTTGCTCGGTCTTGTGGTAAACCTCGTCTAGTGGGAGATCTGTGGGATTGATTCTTGCAGTGAAAGAAGATGGCGAGCAATGCAATGATAGAGATCAATAAATTTAATGTTCATAGTTTTGAGTTGTGGAAACTCAAGATGGAGGATCTGTTGGTGGATAAAGATTAGTGGATCGCGGTAGATACGGGTACTAAACCAACGATAATTTTAGATGAAGATTGTGTAAAGTTGGATTTTAAAGAAAAGAGCACAATACAGTTGTGTATCTCAGATTTAGTATTTTTGAATGTATCAGGGGAAACTACGACAAAGTATTTATGGGACAAGTTAGGAACTTCGTACCAATCTAAGTATTTGGTGAACAAACTATTCCTACGGAAAAAGATGTATAACCTAAGGATGAAGGATGGAGACTTGGTGATAAAGCATCTAAACACCTTTAATATTGTGGTAAGCCAATTGTTTTGTGTTGATATCAAAATTTTAAATGAAGTTAAGTGCATCAATTTGTTGTGTTCTCTACTAGATTCATGGGATAGTCTCGTGGTTGCAATAGGTAGCAATGCAACTACCTTGAAGTTTGATGAAATAGTCTCATCCTTGCTGTCAAAGTAGATGAGACAGAAAAATGTGGAGGGCCAGAATGGAGATTCCTTGTTCGTACGAGGATGGTCCCAAAACATAAGCAAAAATGTCTTCGAGTGGGAGATCTAAATCTAGAGGAAGACCTAAATCTCTAGGAAAACTTGTAAAGGTGTGTTGGAAATGCGGAAAAGAAGGGCACTTCAAAAAGGAGTGTAAATCTAAAGCTCTTGAGAAAGGAAAGGGATTTGATGGTGCTCCTTCTACAGAGGCGAAAACCACCTCAGATGGAGGTGGGGATGTGTACTTGGTTTCTTCTTTAAGTACACATGTAGATCATGAGGCATGGTTGATTGAATCAGGTGCATCCTTTCACTTCGCTCCCCGTAGGGAGTGGTTATATGAGTATGAGAAATATGATTGTGGTGATGTTTTCTAAGGGGATGACAAGAAGGCTAGAATCATTAAACGCAAAAAATTCAAGCTGAAGTTGCAAGGTGGAAGGATTAGAACACTTCTGGGTGTTCTGCATATTCCGACATTTGCCATAAATATGATTTTTGTAAGCAAGATGGATGATGTAGGTGTAAAAATAGTGTTCAAGAAAGATACCTGCAAGATGGTTTGGGGAGCACTGGTATTGATGCAGGGAATTTGGATTAGATCTTTGTACAAGCTTCTGGGTAGTACTATTATTGATGGGTGCAACAGTTTTGTGGTTCCTAAAAGTAGAGCAGAAAATCTAGTGGTCTCTAGAGAAAAGACCATGCTATGGCATCAAAGGCTTGGACATATTGGAGATAAGGGCCTTCAAATACTTCATGGTAATGGCATGGTAGAAGGTATGTCTAATTTCTCTCTGGATTTTGATTTATATGAACATTGTTAATTTGGGAAGCAGAATCGGGTGAGTTTCCCCTCTGGTGCTTGTTGAAAATGGCAACAAGAAATGATAAAAATAGAAATGATATAAATAGCATTGCTATAAATAGTATCTCAGGTACCAGTGTTGGATATAGCAACAAGGAATGAAAAAATGGAAATGCTAAAAATAACATTGCTATAAATAGTATTTCGGGACAGATTCCAATTTTAGTTAGTACCTGAACTAAAATTGAGAATTAAAATTAAATTTGATCTTAGCAGCTGTTTGAAAAATAATTAATTAATTCATCTTGAGTTAATTAGTTGTAGAAAATCAAACATGAAGTCTATGTGAAGACATGCAATAGTTTCCCCTTTGATTGAGGAAGTTATCCCTTGATTAAGGAGATCAGGATGAGTTGTACTTTGAGTTGTAATTAGTTAGCTCTGTTAACTGAGTTAAGTCCAGTTAGATTAGTTCCAACAGTTTGTGGAACTGATTGTGAGTTCATTTAGTTAATGCATGCATGCATGTAACTGCTGCACTTCAAATAACTGAATATTCTCTCATAAATAACTCATGCATGTCAGTTCAGTCAGAGACCCAGTTGAGATCAAAGGAAGGGACAATGTACTATCAGTTGGAAGATTTTTCCTATATAGGAAAATCATCCATGCAAAAGGAATTATCTCCTTCAGGATTGCACAGTTACTTCTGAGTTTAGTGAGCAGTGCGAGAGGTGAATTCACACAGGTGGCAGCATTGGACCCCAGGAGAAACTGCACAAGGAAATAGGAGGCTTGGAGGGTATAGGAGAAGGTTTATGAGAAGCCTTTGACTGTCTATGAGTAGTAGTTGGATTGTACTGAGAGCTGGATAGCTTGTGAGCTAATGCTTTGTGTAATCCGCAGATATTTCCACTTGTATGATAATACAGATAGCGGGGTATTTTAGCTGAGGCTTTCCCCTGATTATAATTCTGTGTTCATGTGTGATTGATTTCTCATTCTCTGTTATATGTGTTCTATTTGATCTTGCTCAAAATAGATTAAGCTTTTGCAAGTTTGTTTGTAGAAGTAGATCAAGTATTTTGCTTTAGTATACTCCATTATCAGGTAATCTACAGTGAAATTTCTACATGGTATCAGAGCGAGGTTTTGTAGAAAAAGTTCTACATGGTATCAAAGCTGAGTTTATCGGAGCAAAGGTGATCAAAGCGAAGAACAATATACAAAGAAGGAAGAAGTTCAAAGTTTGAAGTTCCCAATTATAGAATTCGAATTCCTATCACATCTCAAATTTCCCCAATGGCATTCAATAGTTTAAGACTTGAGTATGCCCTTGATGGCAGCTCGAATTATATAGCCTGGAAGGATCGCATGGAAGTAGTATTAGAGGACAACAGTTTAAAGGACTTCATTGATCAAGAAGTCCCCAAGTCGGCAGTAGCTAATGCTACAGAATTGGTGGAATGGAAGAAATGTGTGGCCAAAGCGAGGAGAATCCTTCTGGAGGGAGTTTGATACCACATAGTCTCGAGTCTCCATGGGAAGGAGACACTGTTTTCAATGTGGAAAACATTGAAATATCTATATCAAAACAACAATGATCAAATGAAGCTAGTGCTGAAAGACAAGCTTCGAAAAATCAAGTGTGAAAAGGGTGACACAATCTCTACATATCTGAACAAGCTCACCACCTACAGGGATGAGCTTGGAAGTGTAGGGATCACGACAATCGATGATGACGTGGTGAGTCTTGCTCTCCTCGGTCTTCCTAAGAGCTAGCATAGCTACCAAGACTCGGTAAATGGAAGAGAGAAACTGCCAGATTGGGAACGACTTTGGTCGGATATGATGCAGGAGGAGATAAGGAGAAGCACCAGAGATGGTTCTTCATCCAAGGAGGATGAAGAAAATTATGCCTTAGTGAGTAAGGCAAAGAAAGGGAAGGAGAAGGATTCTCATCCAAAATTGAGTTCTTCCTATGGGGGGAAGAAGTTTGACAAATCGAAAGTGCGATGCTTTCATTTTCATGAGGTGGGCCATTTGCTACAAATTGTCCACTGAAGAAATCCAAGGTGGGATCCAAGGAAGGATCAGAAGGTGAGGCACTGACCTCATAGTTCGAGTTGGATTTCACTCTCTTCGCATGCATGGTTTCATCCATGGTGGGATGTGGTTGGCTTCCTCACAATGGAGCTTCATTCCACATGACCGACGATAAGAGTTTGTTCAATACCTTGGAGGAGAAATATCTCCAGATACTCATAGCGATGGGGAATGATGAAAAGTATAGTGTCTTAGGGGTAGGCACAATTGTTTTTCAGAGGGAGCATGGAGCTCGTATTACCTTGACAAATGTGAAGTATGTGCCAGGATTGAAGAAAAACTTGGTATTGGTCGCGATGCTGGAAGACAAAGGCTATGATGTAGTCTTCAGTAAGGGAAAGGTTTTCCTTAGACACGTCACCACGAGACAAGTGAAGCAGATCGGTTCAGAGTCAAGAACCTGTATGCTCTTGAGGTTCAAGATGCATGCAAAACCTTGAGGAGCAAGGCAACTGATGGAGACTTGGTGATTGAGAGGGAGAGTACATTACCTCTCAACATGCAGCACCAGAAGAAGTCTCAGATAATTGTGGAGGAGCCACAATTGGTGAAGCAGCTTCAGGAGGTTGTGGAGCAGACACAACTGGAGAAGCCGAGAGGAGACCGAGTGGAGGCATCCACTCATGCAAAGACCTCCAGTAGGGGGAAATTTCGAGCCAAGTGGGCAGAGGGATCACATGCATCCATACCTCCAGGTAGGAGGTGGGGCGATGTGGAGTGATAGTCCCAAGAAGGCTGAAATAGGGGTAGGATCCTTGAGGTACCCAACCTCTTTGATTAGACCTTACTACGGGAGCCCCAACGAGGAGTAGCAGGACTGGTAGAGTGGGTAGAGACGGATGAGGATAGAGTAGCAGAGAGAGCTACAGTGCAAGAATCCTGAGACTACGCGAGGTCGCAGCACTGAGAGATAGCACAAAGAGGTGTGCAACGGTGCGAGATGCAGGGAGTTGTTGCAGCAACGCAGAGGTCAGAGAGGGAGCACTTGTCAGTGACAGAGGGATCTTCAACATCAGAGGGTGTTTCTAGCCCAACAGGTAGGTCAGTTGGGAAATCAGTTACTTACTTCTCAGTGATTGAGTTGCAGTGCAGCAGTGGGCAGCACAATGCAACATGATGAGAGGAGGTGCAGTGCGGATGCAGTGTTGAGAGATATGACCAACAGTAGCATGGATGCAGCAGCAGGAATCAGTGTGATTGATGCAGTCAAAGATCAAAGTGACAGAGGCTAGAGCAGTCAGACACTGAAGAGTACAGAGGTGCAGAGTTTTTCAGTCGACAGAGGCAATAACAGTTAGAGACTTTGATGAATGCAGAGGGCAAGATGGAGAAGTACAAAGCTTAGTTGGTAGCAAAAGGTTATTCTCAGGTGTCAGGAATTTATTTTGGCGATATTTTTTTTTCTCCTATTGCCAATGTAGCTTCTATTAGATTACTTTTATTTGTTGTTGCTGCTTTTGATTTTGAAGTAGAACAGATGGATGTGAAGACAACATTTCTTCACAGGGATGTGGAAGAAGAGATCTACATGAAGCAACTTGAAGGCTTTGTGGTGAAGGGAAAGAAAGAACTGGTATGCACGTTAAAAAAGTCTCTGTATGGGTTAAAACAGTCACCAGGGATGTGGTATCAGAAATTTGATACAAATATATGGGGACTTGGCTTCATTAGAAACGAAGTGGATCACTATGTGTATTTTAAATTAATTAGTGATCATGCTATTTATTTGGTCTTATATGTGGACGATATGTTGACGATTGGAAATGACAAAGAAATTATTTGGTCTTGTATTTGGATGATATGTTGACGATTGAATATTTGGTGCTAGAAAATGATCAATTTTTTAGTCACCTTATTCTTTATTACCCTTGAGCCTTTTACATAAATCAATTTTTTGATTTGGAGGATGGGTGCTATTCTTAATCCTTGAAGCAAAGCATATGCTTCTACTTGATTATTAAGAGATTTCCCTACACCCCATGCAAAGTTTTCTTCTCATTTTTCTCTAGGATCAAATATGATTCCCACCCGACACCTACCACCCAAGGTTTTGATTTTTGTATGATATAGTACTTTGATCAAATATTAAGTGTATGACAAACCTCAAAAATTTAATTTAATTTCATCTATTCTCCTCTGGGTACCTTAACATGAAATTAAGGAATATGTTGAGGTTGAAGTTTAATTTCCCCATTAATCCTAAAATCCTCTTCTTTTAGGGTTGAGGAGTCATTGGAAAATTTGTTTCCTTGATAATTGTTCTCCCTAAGAACATGGACAAAGACTATATTTTGAAATCTAACTACCTTATTTAAGATCTAAGCAAAGATAGATGCTAGTAAAAAAATCCCAGAAAAATAAATGCTAGCAAATAATCAACTAGAAAAGATTCTTTAATCACTATAAACTCCCCCTTACCCATGAAATGTTCACTTTACTAATCCAATCTCCTTTGTACAATTAGAGAGATAAGACAAATATATATATTTTATCTTTCTTTCAAGTCTCCAAAACTCAAAATAACTATCACCATTGCATTCGTCTTGATGAAACGTTGCCAAAGATATAAAATTTCACCTGATTTGGATCTCAAAAACTCAATTTACGCTTTTGGTTAAAAATACCATTTTTAACTTTCTACCACGTGGTGCCCACGTGTCTTCCACGTGACATATCAGCTTTTCATAAGTCAACTGTATTTTACTCCATTCGCGTATACTCCATAATACGTACCAAATCGAGCCCGTTCATGTGATCCAACGGTTCTGGTGATAAGGCCATATCTATGGTTTTGAGACTCACCACATCACCTTGGAGAAAATCCATGTCCATCATCCGATGATCCTCATTTTCTTGGCATGTCAATGGCAAGCAGGGGTGCATTCTTCCCTGGCTAATGTCATGAGGAAATATCCCCGCTGGGATAAGGAACATAGGTTTAATTTTCACCATTTACTGGCTGAGATGGCGGTGAGACCTCCCCTCCCTCCCATTTACTGGCGGGAAGAAGGCGCCGCGTGGACTTCCATCATTGATCTACGATATTACGTCCTCAATGTTGATCTATTATACGCACCACTGTAAGTTATATATATATATATATAACCACACTACATATACTAGTACCGTGAATGTGGTTCGACGGGTCTTTGAGTATGTAGTCGGTCTAATCCTCCATTACAACTTCTTGTTGCCGCCCCTTGGCCCAACCCCGACCTTCCTACCTCTCGGTACATATGTAAGGCTGACCCTCGACCTCTAGCCTTGTTCATAATGACACGATTATGTGCCTGGCGATGAGGGCTAAGGGAAGGAGCTAGATAAGGATAAGGCTCCGTATAATGACTCATTTGCAAGTTATTTTCACACTATAATGAAATCTATTCGATTTCGAATAGGATGAGAAAATCTCTCCTGTACGCATAATTTTGTATACTTGGCTGAGACCATAGTGGTTCTACTAGGGACTTGGGTTATATAGTCCACATTCATGGAGAATTCAATTATGGCCCAACCAAGGTGGTTCTATAAGGCATGCACAAGTGCTATCTCTCTTGACATTACAATTAGATTACCATCCATGGGTTCTTGATGGCAGAAATACAAGACACAGAACAAGGAGTTGTCCATCTAGGCCAGAGACTTGTCGATTCAGACCAGGGACTTGTCTATTCAGACCAAGCATTTGTCTATTTAGACCAAGGACTTATTCATTCAACCCTTTAGAGTTTTACGGTCTCCCTTGATGATCAAATCAACATGCAAAAACCTATAAAAATAACTAGATAACATATAGGAGTTCGATCCATAGGGAAACAAGTTCCCATTATGGCCATGACTTAAAGACAACATTATGCCAAATTAAGAAGCATAAGACTAAGTCATCAAAACCCCTTAAGATAATTTCATCTATAGCATGGAGAAGAAGGCATTCTCAAATCCAAGCTTGGAGAAAGTGGAAACACTAACCTAGGAACCCGGGCCTGCATTTTTGAAAAGCTTAAAGCAATATACATGTAAACTAGGCAGGACAATAGGATTAGAGAGGAGAATGAAATATCCTATATTCTACCTTAAGATAGTATGTAACGCTGCCTTGTAATAAAAGCAAGTTCATGTTACTACAATTTATGAAGGAGTTTCTAGACAGATTATTATCAGAAAATAACCAATATATTTAGCCATTGTTGAAGTACCATTCAACATGGGCACCACGACTACAACTGGTCATTCAAACGAGGACTCAACACATCAGTCTAACACCAAGACAACATATAGAATATACCAGCCAACATCGAGAAATTTGACATTACCAGGTGCATAACGAAGATGCAACATTGTGTTAAGTACATGAGGCATAATAAAGTCATTCAAGTTCATGAGGTAGTGCCACCCACAACACATAAATATAAGGCTTATTTAGACCAGAGTTCTTGATAAAATGGAAATGCAGAACCATAACCAAGGTATCCATTAGAAAAGACTTGGAGAAGCATCCATATGAGATAAACAAACCGGTATAGTCAGAGATGAAGAATTTACCAACATTACAACACAGAGTCATGTTTAGTACCGATGGGAGCTTACAACAAACAAGGAGTATGATGTTATAGTCATGTTAGAATTGTCCATGCTATTTATAGTTACAAAATAAGCATCACACGTAATTATTGGAACATAAGCATAACTGAGCATCATAAACAAAAAAAACTCACAATTCATGGACTCATCACTTGATTCCAACGCTCTTTCAACAATATCAACAACATCCCAGTCAGTTCATATTAGCATTGACACTCAAATCAAGTTTCATGCAATGATGGCATTAGCTCACATCCAAAATGAAAACACATATTCATTATCAATGGAAAAATAGAGAACACTTATCTTAAAAATGATTAGGAAACTGAGTTTAGGATAATGACTCTTCGTTGAACCATAGAGAGCTGCAACCAATATTCACTTGCAACTATCACCTTGAGTTAGATTCCAGAGACTGAGGTGTATTTTTCTCAAGTATTTAAACACCAATGCTATTTGAATTAGGGACTCTAGAGATTCTTCCATCTCCACCCACCAACTGATTTGCAAACAACAAAGTGCTTAGGGAGCCTAGAGACTTGTTGTCTCCACCCTTCACAATTCAACAATGTGGTTCCACCCAACTTGAGGACTCTAGAACCACAACAAAATCAAACATATAACAAGGAAGCCTCCAAATATCTTCTAGGAATTGTCCCAGGAATAATTCCTCCACCCCAACCCCTAAGGATTTATGAGAATCACCACCTCCTCTCTCTAGTCAATGGGGACTCGAGAGGCAATTACTTTCTCACCTGGAAGTGATTTCTTTTGGACTTCTTGCTAATAAAAAAATGTTTCTTTGTTGCTTCACGTTTTCCAGATTTTCCCACTTCTTTTTCCTCTGCGTTCTCTCTCTCCTTGGCTTTGCTTCTCTTCTCCTCTTCGAATGCTTGTCCTTTGTAGTTCACAATTCAATCTTTCTCAGTATTTCCCATATATTCCCTAGCATTATCGAACTATTCTTCTCCAGCTTGAGTTATCCCTCTACTCCTACGCTATCATCTGGAAAATCAAAATTTTCCTCCCTTGGTTATTGCGCTGCCCCTCAACAATTCAAATTGTCTTTTCCTTGTGTAACCTTTAGACAATGGCCCTGCCAATAGAATCTTGTTAGCAAATGACAAGTGTGCCACCTGCCTATCTATTCCTAGTTTGTTAAATGTTGTTTAATTTATTGTAGTGGGTGGCCAAGACACCATACCAACTAGCAACTCACCCTTTTTTCCTTTTTAAAATTTCTTGTTCCAGTTTTCTTGTCCACTATTGTAAAAATCACAGTTGATAAGAAAATTCACATTTTCCCTTTTTGCTTAGCTATCAGATGTTATGTACCAAATCATATTTTTTTTCTCAAATGTACGAAACAATTTAAAAATTTCCCAGCAAGTAACCTCCCCAACCTATAAAGTCTGTGTCCCATTACTCAACCCATAATTTTTTTGCATAATATTTACAAAGCATACATGAGTGTAATTTAATTGTGGTTTCATAAACCCCTTCCCCTTGGGGGAACACGGTTCTCAGAGTTCTCTATCCATATGTAACACAAAAAATACTTGAAAACAAACATACTGTTTCATGGAGATTTATAAGTACGAGTCTATACAATATTTACAATTTATATACATTTGGTTCAACCGACAAACAAAAAAGGACACACTTCCCTCATTGAATCGACCATTTCCTAGGTGGTTTCCTTGACCCAAAGTGCCTTCAGTGCGCTTTGATTTGCTCTATTGCATGATTCGAGAGTATGATGCTCCTCTGGTCTAGGATGCATAGTGGTTATGGCTGGAACTCTCCCTCTAGTTCCACATGTAGCACAAACCAATCAATTACATGATTAGAATCATTCAAATATCTCTTAAGCAAAGAAACATGGAAAGCATCATGGACTTTTATTGATGGAGGTAAGGCCAACGTATATGCCACTAGTCCAATCCTTTCAAGGATCTAAAAAGGTCCACAAAAATGAGGTGCTAGCTTGGCACATGACCCAATATTTAAGGAACTTTTCTTAGGTTTAATCCTCAATTAAACATGTTTCCCAACTTGGAATTCTTCATGCATCATATGTTGATCTGCATAGTTTTTCTACCTATCCTGTGCCACTTTTAAATTATTCCTTATAATATGCATTTACCACTCCATCTCTTTCAACATATCAGGCCCATTAAGGACCCTTTTCACTTGATCATTCCAACTGATAGGAGTATTGCAAGTCCTTCCATAAAATTCCTTGAATGGGCTCATTTTTATGGATTCCTAGTACCCATTGTTATATGAAAACTCTACAATAAGAAGATAATATTCCCACTTCTTAGGCTGATGCATAACATACATCCTTAACATGCCTTCAAGGATCCTGTTTGTCCTCTTTGTTTTCCCATCCATTTGTGGATGATAAGCTATACTGAAGGCCAATTATGTCCCCAAGCTTTCAAATAGTTCCGTTGACAACTTCGAAGTGAACTTGGAATATCTATCTAAGATGATTTTCTCAAGGATTTCATGCAACCTCACAATTTATTTTATGAAAATTTGAGCCAACTCACTGGCTGAATTGGTGGATTTAACCACTAAAAAAATGAGCTACCTTGCTCAACTTGTCAATCAGCACCATAATTGCATTATGTTGCATGGAGGTTCTTGGCAAACCGTTGATGAAATCTGTGGATATTACTTCCCACTTGCATTTTATATTAGGAATGGGTTGTAATAAACTTGATGGATGTTAACATTCAACCTTCACTTGCTGGAATTCTATGCATTTTGCAACGACATCAACCACTTCCTTCTTTAAATTAGTCCAATAATGGAACTTTTTGATGGTTGTGAGAGTCTTTTGATATCCCGGATGGTCGAAATATGGTTTCACATGGAACTCTCTCATTACAAGCCTCTTCAAATCATCATTTTTGGTACATAGATTTTGTTCTTGAATCTAACTAGGTGTTGGATTGAGGGGGCTTTGACCCAGGTTCAGATTTAGCTGTGTTAACCAATAAAACCCTACACTACCTGCCCTTTCAGCAACAACCTGTGTAGTGCAGGCTGCAGTCTCACCCAAGGTCGTAGCGGGGGATGCTAGAACCAGGTTTCTGTATCCAGAGGACTATGTGATGTGTTTCTGCGAAACTTATGGCTTTATGTTGACTTTTGTGAACCCTAACCCTTGAAACCCGAAATTTACAGTAATTAACAGTTAACAGATGTATGTCCTTCATTGATTGCACTGAACATGCATAACATCATATAAATAAATAGATCTACGTCTTCGCGAATCTATTATTTACTTTCCTCCTTAAATGCATTCAATAGATCATAAATACAGTGAATTCAGGGATAAAACAATAATACACAAATGCACTGATAGTTCTTCATAATAAGTCTTTTATTATGCTTTAGATTTTCAAATACAACTTCTTCCAACCCTGCGCACACAACTGCCGCTGCAGGGGCTCGCGCACTCAGTTGTGGACTTACCAAGGTCTCCTTGCACACACCTGCAGGAGCCTTCCCCTTTGCCCAAGTACAATATAGATAAAATCAGACTCAACTCATGCATTATTCTTACTCCCTTTCTCTATCTTATGACTCTTCTATGACTTCCTTTTATATTCTTCTTCATTACAATACCATGGTCCACAAACCATGGGCGAGTCTCAAAACAACTTGACTCTAACAAAATAAGGGGTTTTGACCTTCCTAAAGCCCCTTTGACTCCTATCGGCCTATGCTACTTGCGCTCCGCTCCTCAAAATACGGAGACTTTACAATATTTAACAAAGCTTAACAAAATTTGACCCAAGGGACCCCGTCCCAACATGCCCCCAACACAAAGTCGTGACTCGTTCCAAGTCACACTGTTGGTGTTGCCTCAACCTTTGCTTGCAGGCCGCTGAATTTTATATTCAACACTTGAAGATCTGTTGTGCCTTGTAGTGTAGCCTGGAAAAATTCTTCAACCAATTTCTCTGTTATTGGACCTTTGACAATAAGGCCCATGGTTCCCTGTGTCTACTAAGGAGATTTTAGCTTGCTCTGAACGGTCTATGACAATTGGCTTGCCTCATCAGCCCATGGATGTATTCTTGAGTAAATGATAGAGGCCTTCCAACGTAGCTCATTAATCTGGGTCTGTATGAATTTCCCTTCTTGAATTCTGGTGAACCTTTGCATAGGGGAAAAGGTCCACGCTGTCACCCTGATCTCATCAAAATGCAGTTGCTTTTTGCGGATGTCATCTTCGGTTGTCTGCAAGTGTGGATCCTCCTGCAATGAGGTCCACATCTCCATTGTCTTCTCAAATAATTGGTTGCATTCCTTGAGTGCAGCAGCCAGAGTGGTTATATCTGATTTAATAGCAGCCTCGTGCTACTCTCTTACTTCAGGAGGAGTGGTTGGATGCATCTTCATTTGAAGCTCTAAAATCTGTAACTGCAGCTCAAACCGTACCTTTCCAATTTCCTCCTTGGATGCCTTCATTGCAACAACCAACTTATGAATTTTCTCTGCTAAGGCCACATTTTTTGGAATTTTGAACTTAGGGAGCTCACTGCACACTTGGGTAAGGGTGGCCTCTAGCTGTTGATTTCACTGGATCATCTCATCACGGGCCTGCAAGGCTTGTGCTTTCTTTGCAAAAATTTGTTGATTGTTAGTTTTTACCTCGTCGATAATCAACAGGGCTCTTTTCTCTTGGATGTGGAGCTCATCTGCAACTCCTTGGTGCAACTCATGCAAGGTCTGGATAGGCAGGCTGCAAGGTTGATACTTAGATTTCTCTAGTACTGCGCGTGCTCCTGGTATTCGGCTAGCTCAAAATGGAGAGATCCCCCTAGTAGTTGCATTGCTTGGAGCTCAGATGTGATTTCTGCTCGCATGAACCACGCTCGCCTGGATCACTCCTGTATGGGCCTGTAATTCTTTTAGGCCCTATTGCACTTTGTCCAGTACCTGCTTATACTCATCCTCAATGTGCCCCCATATATTTTTTGTAGCGAAGCGGACAACATCGCTGATTTCATGAAGATCCCCCTCTATGAGGGCAAATGGTTCAGTACTCGCAGACTTGTCATATTTTTTCTTCTTGCGTGGTCTCATCGAACTATGCTTTTGCTTTTTCTTGATCCTGAAGGGGGGACTCTAAGTCCTCCGACCTGAGATAGGGGTCTGTGCCCCCTTCCTCTTCATTTGCAGTTTCTATGTCAACATATGTGCGCTCCATCTTAGGTTTGTCAAGGTCAATAGTGACCTGTGATGTTGCTACCTACGTAGCCTTTTCCTTATGCACTTGCTTCTCTGTCATAGAAGCCTTTTCCTTCTGTGCTTCTTTCTTCTTGTCTTTCATGGTCTCTATCACAGCTGCTATTTTCCTCGTTTCTCTTTCTGCGACCTTACTTGTTTCGGGGGCTTCGCCAGATGGGGTGAGCCAATCGTTGAGCCATTTGCTGATGACCCCCATAATATCATCCTCCGTAACTAAATATGGCAACTTATGCCATGTTCCTGCGACATCCTTCTTCGCGCACATGGAAATATTGTGAAAATCTGCTTTGAAGTCTGTTATATTTTTATACTGCACATGTAGGCTGGGTGACTATTGTGGTTGTTGGCTGATCACCATCCGCAACTTTGACTTGAACAATACCCAAAACATATTTTTTTCAATGATACGGTCAGGATCCTTCGTAGCCCACATTGAGGCAAATTTTGCAGCCTTGCACAAGTCAGGATCTGGCATTGGGAACTAGCTATCCTCAGGCATCCTCTAGGTGACTAATGTGATCAACAACAATAACCATGCGTAGTGGAATAACTTTCCATCCTCCTGGGATTTGTGACAATCCTCCAAGAATTTGTGGCAGAGGTACTTTGCCCAATTGAATTGAACCTTTTAGCTACACTGCGCATCTAAAGATACCATTGGTGCCAACATTTCATCAGCGTGACACTTTTGCATTATTTTTCCTACCAAAATTTGTGCAACAAATTGCACAACTCCATCCGAGATAGAGCTAATGGCATAGCCTCGCGACTTCTACACCTACCCGAAGTCGCTCTTCATCTGATCCATGAGCTTCTTCTCCTGTGACTTTTTCACAAAAGCATCTGCGGGGTTCACGCCCTGATAAGGTAACAAGGTGATTCTATGGACCAACATATCGTCAATTGGAATGGGCCCTCTTAGCCAAAGGCACCCATCATGATCCAACACCAACAATTAACGCACACTTATAGTATTAATTATGTTGCGACTAAAGTGTGGGATAGATAACATATTGAGCAATCCTGCACGCTCAATTCTGGTCGCCCACTTCATTGGCTTAAGCCTTGTGACATCCGCCTCCTCGTAGTAGACCGATTTTAAGTATTTACTGGGTTCTAACTACGGAAACTTCACATGGTCATGCAAATCCCAATCCTCCATCTTCATAAATGGTACTCGGACCAAAAAATTTCCCTCAAAAAGTACTTCCTCCAGCAGAAATGGCATGAATACTTTGTATTTCAACGAGTCCGGGTCCTTAGTCACTTTGGTAGTGGATTTCCTAGGGGGTTACATGTGGTGGTAGCCGAGTAATTGGCTCCACATCCTCCAAGCTGATGTCTTTGACCTACATATCAAGCAGATCTTCATCTAGATCCAGGGGTTCTGTCAGCTGCTTATTCTTATATATACAACCCTTTTGTCTAATCTCAATTGGGTTTTTGCACGACGATTGTCGAACTGAGGCTTGCTATGGTTTCTTATGCTTTTTCTCTCCTCCTGCAGAGGCGGTAGGGTTTGTCCTCGGTGACCTAGACGCTATGGTAGGGACTGCTGATGTTGCAGTAATCTTGTCAAGGCTCTCCCAAAATAGTTTCTTCTGCCACTACAAAAAATCTGCCTCAAACGAAAGCCCTTTCTACGAAAACTCCTCCTCTACTTCTTGCCACTCTCGTCCAGACATACAACAATAGTTTGTGCTCACACTTACGCACAAAATCTCAAGACAATATATCTGGAAGAAAAGTGTTCGAATGGGGAGCAAGATGTTGTATTTATAGTCCTTTTTGAATTCAAATCCATCGCTTCCCTCTAGGTCTCCCTCATTAATGCTCTTTTGGTGGAATATTTTCAAAGATATACTCCTTAAATGCTTTCCCCCCACTCCATTTAACAAAAAAATAGCCATCCTATCACCTACAATGTTTTCAACAGTCACTTTCTGGCTAGGCTACGTGGGACCCACCTTGCTAGTGCAACTCCGTTTCCGCATCTCCCATCCGTGCCTTTCTCCTAAACGTCACGCAACCCAATCTCTTTTCCAAACCATTCTCCTGGCAGAGTGGTTTATAGTTCCGTATTTCCTTCCAACTGCCTGAAGTACTAAGACTGTCCTACATCCATATAGTCATCGCACAGGGGTGGGATCACCCCTGTACAAATTCAACAGGCTCCAATTGATTCTTCCCAGAAATAGCTCACCATTTCTGATGAATATTGACTATTCTTCACAGGCTCCCATTGACTATTCCCAGAAATATTCTTCTTTGATGCACACTTGATGACACTCAAACCTCAAATTGATCCTGGAGAAGACTTTTGGTACTCTCAAGTGATTGAATAAATCATCAATCCATGATAATGGATACCGATTCTCGACGGTTACTTTATTTAATTTCCTATAATTAATACAAAGTCAGTGCATCCAATCCTTTTTATCACAAATAACTTTGGAGCTCCCCACGATGTCACACTTGACCAGATGTAACCTTTATCAAGTATCTCTTTCAGTTGTAATTTTAACTCAATCATCTCAGGCGTACTCATCTTTTATGGTGCCTTGGATGTTGGTGCTGCTCCAAGAACCAATTCTATAGAAAAATCGACTTCCCTACGAGGAGGTAAACCCAAAATTTCTATTGGAAACATGTCTTGATATTGCTGCAACACTAGATACTTCTTCAACACCTCAAGCTCCTCCTTCCCAACATTGTCACTAACTTCCTTATTGCTGGAAATTTGCAACAAAAAAAGTTGTCTGCCCTTCCAACAACTGCGTTTGTCCTGTATTACTGTGATCAACCTCGCTAAGATTGGCTTTGGCTTGCCCTATGAAATTTTTCTTTCTCTAGCATCATTCAAGCATGCAATTGTTTTTTCATAACAATCAACCTTAGTTATGTGAGTGTATAGCCATTCCATGCCCAACAATATGTTGTACGCTCCCAATGGTAGCAAATTTAAATGTGCAATTGTTGGCATGTCGCTAAGCTCAAATGCACACAATCTCACCTAATGATTATTTTTTCTCTTTGTTCCTATTTCCAATTGAACTAACCATGGATTTTCTTGTAATTCTTTGGCCAATTTTCATTTTTCCATGAGCTCTAGACTATGCTACATCACCCACTATACGAGCTTCCTAGGCACTGTAAATCTTTGGCCCTACATGTTTTTTTTCCCGGGGAGAGAATCATAATTTTCATTAATTGATCAGAAAATTACATGCTGTAGATGAAAAAAGCATATGTAGAATAGTGGGCTGAGACACTTATAGTTCAATACTCCAAATGGAGTATCCGTGAAAATCCCAAATAACAGGCTTCAGAGCAAAAAAAAAAAAAAAAAAAAAAAAAAAAAAAAAGAAGGTATGAAAATCCTAGCAATCCCGCAAAAACAGGTGCCCAAAAACCCCAAAGGGGAAAAAATATTATTCGGAAAAACCGTGATAGGTACATATGCCAGCCAAGGCCAGATAGCCGAAACCCTGCATAAACCGGTCACAGTCTGCCTAGAAAAATGAGCCCCAGAGTATTCTAGTAGAGGGTAATAGAGTAACCCCATACCCATTACAAACACAAAAAAAAACAGTGGTGCAGCCCCAAGAGAGCGCCCATGGTAGAGACGACAGAACCAACTAGACCACGAACAACACATACTCGGCACGAGACCACCACAGGCGAAAATGAGAACTCTTGAAAAAAGAATATGTAACAGGTAAGCTCAAACCCCGAAAGCCCAGACAAGAAAAAGAGGCACGAAATGGGGAAAAGGCAGCCAGGGTAGCGACCTGTCCCCCGCCCCTTCAAACCCTCCTTCTGTATTAGACGAACCAGAAAAAAACAAACCGCCACCTATCTTCCACAACAGCCATCAGAAGCCCCAAGAGACCCAGCCAAGTTGCAGCGGCATGAAACAAGAACAGTGTCGGCCAGGTCCTCCACACCCATGTTCCCTCAACGCTCCAAATCTCGGCAAAAGACAAGCCAACATGCCACAAACTTGCACCGTCTGCAGCAACAAAATCCACTCGATCCTGACCATGAAGTAGAGGCTCGAAATTGGGGGCATAGGTGGCTAAGGTTCAGCCTCCTCATCGCTGCACAACGGGATATCCTTGTTACTAGAAGCGAATTTTTTTTGAAGCTCCTGATGTGTCCTTCGGTTTGAGTTCACCTAAAAAAGGTCATTTGGCCCTGCATGTTTCTAGTGTGGGTAGTCTCTTTTCCAGTGGTTCTAACAATAGGTCCAACTTTTTATTTATTTTTTCACCTCAAGTCTTCGCTGCTTTGCTGCCGGCGGATGCACACAACCTTTATCATCTGGGTCAAATTTCTGCTAAAATCGACATGCTTTAGCTGGGTGCATGCCTCCTTTCTTTCCCACAATTTTCCTGGGCCACTTATTTTTATTTCCAGTGTTGTTATTTTCTTTCCAATCACTTTTAATTTCTACCCTATACTTTCCTTGCTCATAGCAATGTTAAATTTATTAATGGCATCATTCGATGTTTAAGATTCCAAATATTCAGTTCGATCTATGAATGTCATAGACAACCCATTGATACATATAAGGATCTTTAACTTATCATATTTATGATATTGCACATATCTTCGTAATTCCAGGAACTTGGTGAAATACTCATCATTTGTCTCATCTTGAGCTCATAAAATTATTTTTCTTTATTGTCATAGTACCGCTATGATAAATAATGATTTATGAAGAGCCTTTCAAATTCACACCAAATCAAATCCTCTTCAGTGATGCCTCCAACATTATTCAAATATTCCCACCATTTGTTTGCATTTCCCTTCAAACTATAGGTGGTAATCTTGGCTTTCATGTTTTCAGAATAATCATGGATTCTGAAAAATTTCTTCATGTCAAGCAACCAAGCAGAATTCTTCATGTCAAGCAACCAAGCTTCTGCATCTTTAGATTTCTTCATGTCTCCATCAAATGTGTACAACTTATCTTTATTAAATTCCTTGGGCATATGGTCCTTTTCTCTTTTTCTTTGATGGTGATTACGATGACAGTGATGATGGTGCCTCCTAGTAGTGGAGGTGGAATATCTACCAGGATGATGCACATAAGTGCTAATTCTTCCTTCTGGAGTACTCAGTGGTGCATTTCCCCTCACAATGTATTCACTTTCCTGCCTATTCCTCTTCTTGGAACTTCTACCATATTCCCCATTTGTTTTCTCTTTTCCTGAAGGCTTCTCTTCTCTCCATGAATAGTTCCCAGCTCATGTTGCCTTTGTCTCTGTAAGTCTGAGAGGCTTTGCAAGGTGACTGCATTTATTTCAGCTTGCCTCTCTTGCGTTCTTACCAATATTTCATTGTCTACCTTAAAACTCCTTACCTCAACCCTTAGGCTCCTCAAGGTATCCATCCAATCAGGATAGTTTTCCTCTCTCCCTTGGCCAATTGATATTTCTTCTTGATTTTTCTTGGCCTCTTCATTTCCATGTTGTGGTTTATCAAATCTATATTGCACCAATTTGGTCCTCATTCTCTTGTCTTTCATTGTCTTTTTCTACTTGTGATGTTTTGTCATTCACATATGATTGTTAGCGATATTATCACATAAAGAAATGAATACAAATCATGCCCATGATCTTGCTCTTTTGCAGAGTTGCTATGGCTAACTCGCCGAAACAAAAAATCCATATCAACACACTAATGCCAGTCAATCAACAAATTATTCGCATTAATATACAAACCAACATAGTCAACAATATATCAATTGGCCAACATAGTCAACAATAGGCCAGTGACAATGAAAACATATCAATTGTTAGTCCATGCTGCATAAACAAATCACATAGTGATCACATAAATTATGCATGTAAGAAAATAATTTAGAACAACTTTTAACACCTAAAAGTTTGTTTATTTATTTTTCTAAAAACCAACATAATATTCCCTTGCAAAAGCATGCTACTACTTGCCCATGATAGAGCTCATCCAGTCCAAGTGTTGAAGTTGGATGCTCTGATACCACCTGTAACACCCCACCTTATCTTCGTGAAGTGTCCAATTACTAATCCAATCTCACTTGTATAATAAGAGAGATGGGATATATATATATATATATATATATATATATATATAATATATATATATTATATATATATATATTATAATATTATATATTATATATATATTTGTCTTTCTTTTTTATTTTCCCAAACTCAAAAATGGCTATCACCATTGCATTCATCTTGGTGAGACATTGTCGACGATATAAAATTTCACCTCATTTGGATCTTAGAAACTCAATTTATGCTTTATTAAAGTTTTGTTGGTTAAAATTACCATTTTTACCTTTTGCCACATAACGCCCACGTGATATTTCAGCTTGAAATAATTCAAGTGTATTTTACCCCATTTGCATATACTCCATAATACAGATTACACACACACACAAGACAACCACTTGATGGGAAGTGTGTATCTAAATAATGTGCTATAACCATAGATATGGCCTTATCACTAGAGTTGTTGGATCACATGAGCAGGCTCGGTTTGGTACATATGTGTCCCACAATATATATAGATATGGCTCGGTTTGGTGTGTGTATATGTATGTATGTATGTGTATATATATATATATATATATATAATATATATATATATTATAATATATATGTATATATATAAATAGATTGTGGGACACATACGTACCAAACCGAGCCCTCTCATGTGATCCAACAACTCTGGTGATAAGGCCATATCTATAGTTATGATACTCACCATGTTACCCCAGAGAAAACCCAACGTGACAGGGAATTCCCTTGAAAGGAACCATCCTCAGGGATAACTCAACGACACTCAACTCTTTACTCCAAGGAGTGGGGCTTTAAGGTCTTGAGGTCCATGACACCTTGGAAGAAACTCACCTAGGTGGAAATCCGCCTCAGAGAAAACTTTTCCCACAACAAACTTTAATTCTGAGGTTCTAGGCTCCGAGGTTTCGAGGTCCACGTCACCTCAGAGGAAATTCACCTAGACATTTTAAAGTTCCTATAACATCCCTCAATCTCATGTTAATCCAATGGTTCTAATGCAAGGTACTCTCTTTCCTGACCACTGACTATGTGGTAAGACTTCACAGTTGGCCCCACCAACAACATCACCACAACATGACGATATATTACTCAATATACAATACATCAAGTTATATGTGGGCATGTATATGCATTGAAACATAGGGCTAATTGTGGAGTGTATAGGGTTTTGTACACATGTCCATTATTTTAAAATCCTTGTTTTCTCAACATATCAATGACAGGTGGGGATGAATCCTTCCCTTGATGATGTTAGGGGGAAACAACCCTGTTGGGGTAAGGACCATAGATTCAGTTCTCACCATCCAATGGTTGAGATGGCAGCAGGACCTCCCCTCCCTCCCCACTGATGTCATAGGGGGAAAGGCCCTGCAATGATTTCCACCATTTATTTATGATATTATGTCCTAATTGTTGATCCATTCTACATGCCATTGTAAGTTATACAATTCATATATATATAACCAAACCACATATACTATTACCATGAATGTGGTTCAATGAGTCTTTAAGTTGGGTCGGCCTAATCCTCCAGTACAACTTGATATTGCCACCCCTTGGCTTGACCTCAACCTTCCTACCTCTTGATACATACGTTAGGTCGACCCCTGACCTCCAAGCTCGTTCATAACGACACAATCACGAGGGTTAAGGGAAGGAGCTAGATAAGGATAAGGCTCCATATAATGACTCATCCACGAGTTATTTTGACACTATAATGAAATGTATTTAGCTGTGAATAGGATGAGGAAAGGCCTCCTGCACGCACAATTTTATATACCTGGTCAAGACCACAATGGTTCTACCTAAGACTTGGGTTATATAGGCCACATAGAGCCATTCCTGGAGAATTCAACCATGGATCAACCATGATGTTTCTATAACATTTTGGACCTACAACAACCCTTTCCCCTCGGGTTTTATGAGGCACGCACATGTGTTATCACTCTTGAGCTTACAACTAGACTACCATCCCGAGGTTCTTGATGGAAAAAATACAAGACACAAAACATGGAGTTGTCCATCTAGGCTAGACACTTGTCCATTCAGACTAGGGAACTGTCTATTTAGACTAGGGACTTGTCTATTTAGACTAGGGACTTATCCATTCACCCCTTTAGAGGTCTGCGGTCTCCCTTGATGATCAAATTGGCATGGAAAAACCTATAAAAATAACCAAGTCACATAGAGGAGTTCGATCCATAGGGAAACAGGTTCCATCATGGCCATGTCTTAAAGATAACATCGTGCCAAACCAAGGAGCCTAAAAATAAGTCATCAAAACCCCTTAAGGCAATTTCATCTACAACAAGGAGAACAAGGCCTTCTTAGATCCAAGTTTGGAGAAAGTAGAAATACCCACCCAAGGACCGGCCTGTGTTGTTGAAAATATTAAAGAAATATACATGTAAAATAGTCATGCCAACGTGGTTAGAGAGGAGGAAAAAACCTCCCATATTCTACCTTAAGATAGTTTGTAGCGTTGCTATGAGCTTGTAATAAAAACAAGTTCATGTTAGTAAAATTTATTAAGGAGTGTCCAGACAAGCTATTATTAGAAAATAACCAATATATTTACCCACTGTTGAAGTACCATTCAAGCTGGGCACCATGACTATAACTAATCATTCAAACGGGGACTTGACACATGATTCCAACACTGAGACAACATATAAAATATAGCACCCAACATTGAGAAATTTTACACCATCAAGTGCATAACAAAGATTCAACATTGTGTTAAGTTCATGAAGCATAATACCTAGTCATTCAAGTTAATGAGGTAGTGCCACCCACAACACAAAAATATAAGGTTTATTTAGACCTTATTTCTTGATAAAACGGAAATGCATATGCATAACTAGGTATCCATTACAAAAGACTTGGAGAAGCATCCATATGAGATAAATAGATTAATAGACTAAAAAATGAATAATTTACGATTATTACAACATAAAGTCATGTTTAGTTCTAATGGGAGCTTACAACAGACAAGGAGTATGTTGTTCTAGTCCTGTTATATTTTTCCATACTATTTACCATTGCAAAATAAGTAGCAGACATTTATTGGAACATAAGCTTAAATGAGCATCATAAATAAAAACAACTCACAATTCATGGACTCCGTTGAGTTCCAAAACTGCCTCTTTCTTAAGCAATTTCTTCATCCTTCTTCCTTTTTTCCCATGACAATGCATCCTAAACCATCAAAAGCCATTGCATGTTTCCTTCAGGAGTACATTTCAGTGATTTTCAAATTATATTGTTATGTGTGTTATTTGGATAGGTTTTTGTTTTTCATCTATGGAACGTAGTCACATTCCGTAGCTAACCAGTTGTTCCGCAACCATCTCCATACTTTTGTAGGTCACAAGTGTCGAGAGAAGAAACGAACCATATGAGTAGTTGGGAAAATGTCAGCACATGAATGGTGTCCTATCCATTTGATCAAAGTCGATGAGAAAGACCCCGGTCAAAGGGGAGTCAACGGAAGAGACCTACAACAACTAGAACTGTGTTTTTGCATGTTTCTTAGTAAATGAATCCGAGGCAGGCTCTTGAAGCTAAGGATGTTGTTTGCCACCTGCATAACCAATATCCAACAACCACTATTCAGAGATTTACTTTTCAAGCCAACCAAAGACTAATTTTTCTGGATACACCACCTGTTTATGTGTTGCTATAGAAGACTTCTCTCTTAAAACAATTATGTATTTTTCCTATAAGTATCAGTGTTTGGAATGCAGAACTAGTTAATTTTTTTGCGGATGTAGTAGTGCAATTCCCACTTGTAGCTCGAGACATTCAGTACTTTGTTTTAAATATAAAAAACTCTGTTTTTTTATATGGATACATGAAGCGTGTGAAGTGATTATGCGTTGCTAGTCCTAGACCTTGCAGAGGGCCCCTGAGTGTTCAAGGTTACTTTTCATTTATGTAAATTTTCATTTGTTGTCTTTCTTCGTTCAGCTGTACATTTACTATGTTTTTTTATTATGTTCATAATCATTTCTAATGCTGTGTTCATTGCAGCTTGTGTCAGTTTTTTCCACTAACTCAGATAGTTGCATTCCAGTGTAGAAGTAGTTCTTTGGTTTCCCTTATTCTCTAACTTCTTAACTGTAGTTTTTAAATTGTTGACAGTAGCATTATTAGACTTATTTATTCTGTTGTTCCTTAGTTATTAGTTTTTAAATTTAAGTTGGTTCATGCCTTTTCTTATTAGAATAGTCACTCGTTACATAAATGGATGTTTCCAAAGCCTTTTGTTGATGGTTTATCCTTAAACTAAATGGTGAAATGTTGAGTTTATGAATGAGATTTCTTGCTGTTCATTAGTTTTTGAGTCAAGATGTTTAATGCCTTTTTCTTCTTAGTGTAGTCACTCATGATATAAACAAATATTTCCAGAGCCTTTCATTGATGATTAATCCTCAAACTAAATGGTGAAATGTTGTGTTTATGAATGAGATTTCTTGCTGTTCATTAGTTTAGAGTTAGATAGCTTAATGCCATTTTCTTATCAATTTAGTAACTCATGATTTCAATAGATATTTCCAAAAGCCCTTTGTCGATGGTTGAACCTAAGACTAAGTGGTGAAATGTTTTACTAATAACTGAGTTTTTCCTTGCATTTTCATGTTTGCTCCTTTTGAGAAGATGAAGAATGGAATCTCTCAAATGTTGCTATCATAAGGAGTCAATTCTCCCTAAATTATATAGCAGAGTGATAAAAATACTTCATTTAGTTTTGCTTTCATAAGTAGAATAGCTGCAGTTTCATTTTTGTTTCTTTTCCTTAGTATAGTTGCAGTTCCATATTCAGTAGTTCACTGAGCTTTAAATTTGCAAGTAAATTAGACAACAGAAGTAGTTTTATTTCCAGTATTTCATTCTCAATTTGTTATAAATAGCTGCAATTCCATTTTCTCACTTAAGTTTTGGTTTTGTAATTAAGTAGACAACAGTTTTAAGAGTCCTTTTAGCTCATGTTTTGGAAACCATTACAATAGTAAGAAGATAAGATTTTTTCTTCACTTTCTTGTTTTGAAAACCTCACTTCCAAACTTGGCCTAAAAAACACTTTTATACTCTCACTTCATTTTTCTAGGTTCTTAGCAACAATAGATTAAGATTTTAATTACATTGCAGAATTTTAGGAATCAAAAGAACAAAACCCCAAAACAAACATAAACTTGAAAATAGTGAGGTAAGAAAGGGTTATTTAGCACATATAGTGCACTACACTTCATTAGTTTACGACACCCGGGTTGATAATTTATGTAGCAATTTAGGACACTAAATTGACTAAACATTTTGGCGTCGTTGCTGGGGAAGTGTAACTAGGTAGCCTTACTTCTTACATTCATAAAAAAAAATCATCAAAAACAACAAAACAAAACAATGACATGCATGGAGAAAGAGATTCTAGGGGCAGATTTATAGCTAGGGGCAGAAGTTTGATTTTCACAACTCCAACTACTCCACCAAGTGTTAGAAAGGACACACCTCCATCCCAGACTCATACTCCCAGCCTTAGGATTCCTGGAATTCAAGGGACGACAACTTAGTTAGAAGATGCTCCCACTTCATCTACTAAACCAGACCTAGGAGAGGAACCTTTTGCACCTCTATAGGGGAGCCTATTGTAGTTGAAGAAGTAGGAATACCTAGAGAATAAGAAGAAGTAGAAACTCTCTCTCATCAGCCATTAATAGAAGAACCAAAAGATTATGAGGAAACTATCATGGCAGAAGAAGAGCAAGATGGAGAATTTTCACTATTTGGAGGATGGGGTAGAGGTAGAGGAAACAATGGAGGAGGTAGAGGTAATAATGGAGGAGGTAGAGGAAATAGGGAAGGAGATAACTCATTTGGATTCCCTATAGTAGATGAGGAAACACATACAACAATGAAAAACATTTTACCATCTGTCCTCCCAAACTTTTATGGGTTGAGAAGTGAGGATCTTGAAATATTTCTATTTGAGTTTGAAGTCTTATGCTATAGAAGACTCTCAAAAACTCAAATTGTTCCCTTGAACACTAAAAGGGGCTACTTTGAAATGGTTTATGGGATTAGTCATTCAATCCATTATAACTTGGAATGATATGAGGCAGGCATTTTTGGATAGATACTTGGATTACTGTATGCCTACCAATCATAAGGATGAAGTATTCAAAATGATGCAAAAGGACGATGAAAACTTAGAGGATTTGCTTGAGAGGTTTAACTACAATTTGAAAAGAGAAAAAATGAACAATTTAGATGAAGAGACCTTGAAAGCTCTTTTGTTGAAGGCCATTAGAGATGAATGGATAGATATCCTAAACATGATGGGGAAGGGAGACATCTTTCAACTTCCATTGAGTGACATAGCAAAACTATATGTCCATCTCTCAAGAGGGAAATCTAAAACTGGGAAAGGACCAAGAGATTCTTCTCTTATTAGAGCAAACAAATCTGCAACAGGATTTGTAAGTAGGGCAGAAATTGGCAATATGCTTGGTGAGTTCAAAACTGATATTTTAGGGAGCCTTAGTCAGCAGCTAGACACCCTCAAAATCCAAAATAAGCAGAAAACAGAAGCTGATGCTTTAGCCATATTTTATCCAAAATGCAGAAAGAAACATGCTCTAAGGGAATGCCCTTTAGATGCAAAAATTGTAGAAACTTGTATGATTTGTTCAGAAAGTCATGAAACCAAGGGTTGTCCTTCAATCCCAGGTCTTAAGGCTGTCTTTCAAGAGGAAGTAGTCCCAAATTCTATAGAACCTCTTTGTTTTGTTGCAAGAAGACCTTGGCAAGGGCCACAAAATCAAGGATTTAACAATCCAATGAATTTTTAGCCCCCACCAAACTGGAATTCTTGGCAGCAACCTTGGCCTCAACCTCAAAATCAGTATCAATCTCAACCATTGGCACAAGGGGTACAAAATCCTTATGGGAGATTTGCTCAATATTATCAATATCCTCCATATTATCAGAGCTATCCTCCCCCACAAAATCAACAACAAAATCAACAATCACAACTTCCAAATCAAAGCCCTCATCTTTGATTGCCAACCTCCACAACAAAGTCAAAATTCTCAACTCTTATTTCCATTTCAACAAAAGCCAAATAAACTACTAGCCCAACCATTGCCAAACCCAAATAATAAAAGCCCTCAGAATTTTAACATGGTAGAAGGACAACAATTTCCTACTTACATGATTGTTCCTCTAGATCTTAATGATGTTCAACATAGATCTGGTAGGATATTAGAAAAGGAAAAACCTTCTATAGATATTCAAGAACAAGATGCTTCTGAGGAGGATTCTCTGAAAGTCAATAAAAGTTTTGAGGGAACATCCCTTCAAAACCAAAACATTCAAAAAGAAAAACAAAAAGAGTCAATAAACACAACTCCTGTAATTGAGCAACATGCATCTACTTCTACACCTCCTTTTCCCGAGAGATTACAAATTGATAGAGGAGTGGAAAAACAGATCTTGTTGCCCAGTTATGACTTCCTAGATGAATTAAATAATGTTTGTATCAATATTCCTTTGTTACAAGGCATTCAAGAAATTCCTATTCTAGTAAAAACAATAAAGGAGTTGAGCATCAAAATACCAGGAAGAAAACCAAGAGACACAAAAAGAATTCACCTGGTAGGAAAAATAGCAGATATCATGATGGGAAAGATTGCCATGCAGAAATATGTGGATCCGGGAAGTCCAATTGTCAAGACACACATAAATGGGATTGAAATTCCAAACACATTGATTGACTTAGGGGCAACAATAAACATTATGAGTAGACAGACTATGGAACATCTTAAACTTCCTAATCTTCTTTCCACATCTACCTTACTGCAACTTGTAGATAGATCAGTAATCAAACCAGATGGTGTGCTAGAAGAAATTTCAGTCTTCTTAGATTCTTGGGAATATCCTGTTGATTTCATGATTTTAACCCCCAAGAATAACCTAGGAGGACACCCACTTATCTTAGGAAGACCTTGGTTGGCCACAACTGATGCTTTTATTAGTTGTAGATATGGTGACATGTACATTTCTGGTGGTAGTTCAACAAAGAAATTCACTTTGTATCGTCCAGCAAAAGCAATCACAGAAATAGATGACAGGGAATGGATTGATGATGAGGATGTTATTCAGCCTATCTTTACTATATCAGAAATTAGTGAGGATAGTCAAATTTTGAACACATTAGAAAATTTTGAAACATCTTTAGAATATGATCATGCACAATTTTAGGTAAATTCTAATGTTGAATACTTGTCTAGGCAGATGTCTCTCTATTCTATGGAAGAGTTTGGTAGCTCTACAATTGAAATTTTTCCAGGTAGAACATTGCACATAAACAAAAACTTGGAGAAATTACAACAAGAGGAGCTAACCAAGATCTTACAAAAACATTCTGCTGCATTTGCATGGGAGTATACTGACATGAAAGGTATTCACCCTAAGACTTGTATCCATCATATCTATATTGAGGAAAACAATAGACCAATTAGATAACCTCAGAGAAGAATGAATCCAAATCTTAGGGAGATTGTGAAAGAAGAGCTCCAAAAACTACTCAACGTAAACTTCATTTACCCAATCTCAGATAACCAATGGGTTTCTCCTTTGGTAATTGTGCCTAAAAGAATGGTAAATGGAGGGTGTGCATTGATTATAGAGAATTGAATAAAGAAACCTTGAAATATCACTTTCCTTTTCCCTTTATAGATCAGTTATTAGATACATTAGTAGGTAAAAAGTACTGTTCATTTTTGGATGGTTTTAGTGGTTATAATCAAATTCAGGTAGCACTTGAGGATCAGGAAAAGACCACATTTACTTGTCCATGGGGAAATTTTGCCTACCGAGTGCTTCCTTTTGGATTATGTAATGCACCTGCAACATTCCAAAGAGCAGTACTAGGATTTTTTTTATGATCTAATACATGATTGTGTAGAGGTATATATGGATGATTTTACAGCCTATGGTAACACATTTGAAGAAGCCTTGGAAAATTTGGAAAAAGTCCTTAACAGATGCAAAGAAACAAACCTTTCACTAAGCCATGAAAAATGCTTAATGATGTTTACAGAAGGTATTGTTTTAGGACATTACATTTCAGGAGATGGGATTAAAGTAGACAAATCTAAAGTTGAAGTCATCTCTAAGTTACCAATTCCAAATAGCCAAAAATATGTTAGGAGTTTTCTAGGATTTACAGGATATTACAGAAGGTTCATAGAAAACTTTACTAAAGTAGCATATCCACTCTTCGAATTGCTTACAATAGATTGTGAATTCAAGTGGAATCCTGATTGCCAACTAGCATTTGAAATCTTGAAAGCAAAAATATCTAAAGCACCTATCTTAAGAGGACCAAATTGGAAACCTCCTTTCCATATTTCTACAGATGCTTCTGATACAGATCTAGGATCTGTATTGGGAGAAAAAGATTTGATTCTTTATGCCATTTACTATACAAGTAAAAATTTGACTCCCACTGAGTTGAATTACACTATGACTGAAAAATAATTCTTAGCTGTTGTTCATGCAATTAACAAGTTTAGACGTTATATAACAGGCTATGAAACTTTTGTTCATACAGATCACTTTGCAATTAGATATTTGATGAATAAACCTGTTACTAATGGCAGAGTTACAAGATGGCTCTTACTTTTGCAAGAATTCAATATTATTGTGCTAGTAGACCTGGAAAAAAAACACAGTTGTTGATTTCTTGTCCAAGATTCAGAATATCAAAGAAGACTCTCCGTTTGAGGATAAGTTCCCTGATTAATATCTATTCGCAGTAACTACTCAAACTACTTGGTTTGTAGATGTTGCTAACTACATGGTTTTAGGGAAGTTACCTTCACATTTATTTCCTAAAGATAAAAGAAGGATTATTCAAAATAGTTCAAGATATTCATGGATCTCTAACGAATTGTATAAAACAGGGCTAGATCTTATGATCAGAAGATGTATCAGGGAAGATGAGATGCCTGATATTCTCAAAGCATGCCATGATGAGCCATGTGGTGGACACTTTGCTAATAAGAGGACAACCTATAAAATCCTTTCTTTAGGATATTATTGGCCATCCATATTCAAAGATACAAAAGAATATGTCAGAAGGTGAGATAGCTGCCAAAGGGTAGGGAAACCTGCTCCCTCAAATGAGATGCCATTACAACCTCAAGTACTTATCGAACCCTTTGCAAAATTGGCTTTAGACTTTATTGGACCTATTAATCCTCCATCCAAGCAAAAAAAATTATATATTGGTATGTACTAATTATGTCATCAAATGGGTAGAAGCCAGAGCATTACTTTTTGCTAACGAAAATTCTGTAGTCAATTTTCATTTTGAGGATATTTTTACTTGCTTTGGTGTTCCAAGAGAAATTGTGACAGATCAGGGAGCCCAATTCACATCCAACATGATGAATAGGCTTATGGAACATTACAAGATCAAGCATAGGAAATCCACTCCCTATCATCCACAAGCAAATGGTCAAGTGGAGTCTACAAATAAAGTGATTGAAGGAATCCTCACCAAGACTATGCATCTACATAGAAGAGATTGGGCAGAAAGGCTTCTTGAAGCCTTGTGGGCCTATAGAACTACATGGAGGAACATAACAGGACATACACCTTATGAAATTGTTTATGGAAAGCAAGTCCTGTTCCCCATTGAGTTCCAAGTCAAAACTTTCAAGATGGCAGTCAAGTTGGGGATGGATCTATCAGAAGCTCAAAAGCATAGACTAGAGCAGTTGAATGAACTTGATGAAATCATACAAGAAGTAGTTCAAAGGATTGGTCTAGTTCAACAACAAAGAGCTAGGTGGCATGACAAGTACATCAAGGACAAAAGGTTTCAAGAAGGAGATTGGGCATTGCTATTTGATTAAGAGTTCAAGGATTTTCAAGGAAAATTTCAAACTCATTGGCTTGGGCCATATGAGATTGAAAAAGTTTTTAGTAATGGAGCAGTAAGAATCAAAACGATAGATAAGCATCAAACTCCTCTCCTTGTGAATGGTCATAGGTTGAAGATTTATCAAAATCCAATCTCAAAGGAGGAGTTTATCAAGATCTTTCAAAATAATTCTGAAATGAAGTTGGTGAAAAAGAATCCTTCTTCTCCACCAACTTAGTCTTTGTTATTTTCATAAAAAAATAAAATAGAAATAAAAATAGAAATGTATAAGGTTGAAAACTAATCACTAATTGGCATCTTTATATAGAAAATACAGGGTGAAAATCAGAAGACTCTGACACCCTATATTTTCCAAAAAAAAAGGTCCTTCATTATGCATTCTGAAAATTCATGGTTTACTTCATTCCATTCCATTTTATTTCTGCAAATTTCACTCCATTTCACCACCATATTCCATAAATAAAATTTTCTTCAGTATTTCTTCCATTTCCATTTTTTATTTCCATTCTGCCATATTTCATCCACACAGTCATTTTCTATTTTCATTCATTCATCAAGTTATATTTTATTCACTGTTTCACATTCTGTAGTTGTTCTTCAGTTCCGCAACTAATCATGTTCTGCAGCCAATCTGACTCTGCAGTAATAGTTTGATCATTAGCTCAAAAAAATAAAAAAGTCAGTTCATAATAAATGCCATATGCAAGTATTGAAGGAGAAATCAACTCTTGAAGACACATCAACACCTAAGCACTTGCAAAAGCAAACAACCAAAGGTTAGAAAATGAAAAGGTATGGTTCTATAGGTGAGAATAAAAACCTATTTCAAATAGAAATATAAAAGCTTAAGTTGTATAATTTGAATAATCACTACTCCTTGACTTGTTATCATGCGATTTTATTGTTGTCATTACTCCACCATGCCTTCCGACTTAATGTCTAACGGTCTCGTGATTTGCTCTCCGACTTTAACTCGTACTTCACTGTACTTCTCTACTTCACCTGTTTAACGGCTAATTATGTGAACTTAACCCAGTTGGATACGACTCTTTTACATCTCTATCATTCCTTTAATATACTGAGTTTCTCATTTTTTACTCCCGCAACCTTCTTATGAATACGAGCACTCGGACTATTCATTCAGTTTTCGGTTCTGTGTATGAGCAATACTCTGTTTCCACACAGTCTACGTGTGCAGCACCACCAGTCCTTATATCCACCGCACTTTTTCATGCATACTGTCTCCCTACTTTGTATACCCTCCATATTTCATTCCCATATCCATCGTTTTCTTTCCATAGTACTATGATATTCCATTTCCATCTCTATAACTGTTTTGTTTTCACATACCACCATTTACTGAGTTTTCTACACGCAAACAATGAAGAAAAGCAGAGAAAAGAGTAATGGGTCCCATTGTAAGAACAGAACCTATAGGAGTGAAATTTATGGAGGGATACCCTCAGTTGAAAGGGATGTTGAATAAGGCTGGCTGGCTGAAGTTTATTGAGAAATTCGATGGCCATCACAAAGAAAACACCAAGACATTTGCTAGATCTTTTGATGGGGTAGATGTGGAGATTGGTGATATAAAGTTCTCGGTGACTCAGTCTTTCATTACAGCTGCAACTAAACTACCAAAAGATGGAGAGAAGTGGTTCAAGAATAAGGAATTCCATGAAGAGACTTGGAAAGTCATTCTCCAAAACCCAGGTATGGATATCTCAATTTTCAAAAGAGAAATTCCTATCTCAGCACTTAAGGATAAATGGAGTAGTTTGCTCTTGATTATTCAGAAATTTATCAGATGTGAGGGTAGATATGGTTCAATGTATATGTATCACATAAGGTTGTTGATGAACTTTCTTGAAAACAGAACCATCAATCTCCCTTACTTTCTGTTGAATAGCTTAAGGAGGATGTCCACCACTATTCAAAAGAAAATAAAAGATATATAACCTCACCTTTATCACCATGGTCTCATAAAAATTTTAGTTGAATATTACTTGAAGGATATAGGAGACACATGGGAAAACTTTCTGATCAGGAACTTTTTCCAAAATTCACCCGAGTTACCTGAAGGAAGTTCAACGAAAAAGAGTAGGAAGAGAAGAACAAGTCTTGCAATTCAAAACACTCCTACAAGTTCAACAAAATAAAACAGTGAGGAAGAACCTCTCTCTGAAACTCTAATAGAAATCATAAAGCAAACAAAATAGAGAGGAAAAATGAAAAGAAAAGTTGAGGAAATCTATCAAACTCCTGAGCCTTCATCAGAGGAGGAGCAATTACTCTTTGAGAAATTAGTCCACATCAAGGAACAATCCAAGAAAAAGAAAGAAAAGGGGAAAATAAGACAGGTCATAGAGGAAGAAAACATAGACTCACAAAGTTTGAGGAGAAGCTCTAGGCTTAAGGGAAAAATGAAGAAAACAAAGACAAAAGAGGCCCAATACATAGATTTGGGAGAGGAGACTCCAACTCAATTCCAAGACAACATCTCATTTGAGCAGAGTCCACAACATTCTCCTCAACTAGACTTTGAAAGTAGTCCAAAGAGAGTATCTCCAGGGATTGACCCAGTTCAACAACAGATTTATGATTATATTGAGTCATTGGAGCAGAAGAACACATAAGTAGATCAAGGGACTTCATCCAGCCTACCAGATACATCACAAGAGACTCTGATCAACTCACTTAAGCAAGAAATATATGAGTTAGAGGTCTTAAACATGCATATTCAGAAGGAAAATGAAGCTTTAAAAGAACAAAACAAGTTAGACAAGATCATTCATGATATTACCATGCTTCATTTGGGTTTGTGGCATAAGAAGAATAGAAAATTGAAGAGGAAAAGCAGGAAGCTAAGTAGGGCTCTCATCAACCTTAAATATAGATTCCTCATGAGAAAGCCTAGAATGGTAGTTGCAGCAAAAAGAAGCAAGAAAAGGTTGGATGTTCTAGCTAAGATTTCAGAGCAGATGCAGTAGAAGAAGGCTGTTACAATTTTTGTTGCATAAGGACATGCAACAACTTCACAGTGGGGGTATGTTGAGTTCCTAAACTGCCTCTTTCTTAAGAAATTTCTTCATTCTTCTTCCTTTGTTTTCCCATGAAAATGCATCCTAAACCATCAAAAGACATTGCATGTTGCCTTCAGGAGTACATTTAAGTGATTTTCAAATTATATTGTTATGTGTGTTATTTGGATAGGTTTTTGTTTTTCACCTATGGAACGTAGCCACATTCCATAGCTAACCGGCTGTTCCGCAACCATCTCCATACTTTTGAAGGTCACAGGTGTTGAGAGAAGAAACAAACCATATGGGTAGCTCGGAAAATTTCAGTACATGGATGGTGTCCTATCCATTTGATCAAAGTTGATGAGAAAGACCCTGGTCAAAGGGGAGTCAACGGAAGAGACCTACAACAACTGGAACTCTGTTTTTGCACGTTTCCTAGTAAATGAATCCGAGGCAGGCTCCTTGAAGCTAAGGATGTCGTTTGCCACCTGCATAACCAGTATTCGACAACCACTATTTGGAGATTTACTTTTCAAGCCAACCGAAGACTAAATTTCCGGATACACCACTTGTTTACGTGTTTGCTGTAGAAGACTTCTCTCTTAAAACAATTATGTATTTTTCCTATAAATATCAGTGTTTGGAATGCAAAACTAGTTAATGTTTTTGTTAATTTAGTAGTGCAATTCCCACTTGTAGCTCGAGACATTCAGTACTCTGTTTTTAATATAAAAAAACTCTATTTTTTTATATGGATACCTGAAGCGTGTGAAGTGATTCTGCGTTTCTAGTCCTAGACCTTGCAGAGGGCCCCTGCATGGTCGAGGTTACTTTTCATTTGTTGTCTTTCTTCGTTCAACTGTACATTTATGGTGTTTTTTTATTATGTTCATAATCGTTTCTAACACTGTGTTCATTGTAGCTTGTGTCATTTGTTTCCACTAACTCAGATAGATGCATTCCAACGTAGAAGTAGTTCTTTGGTTTCCCTTATTCTCTAGCTTCTTAACTGTAGTTTTTAAATTGTTGATAGTAGCATCATTAGACTTATTTCTTCTGCCATTCCTTAGTTCTTAGTTTTTAAATTTAAGTTGGTTCATGCCTTTGCTTATTAGAATAGTCACTCATTACAAAAATGGATGTTTCCAAAGCCTTTTGTTGATGGTTTACCCTTAAACTAAATGGTGAAATGTTGAGTTTATGAATGAGATTTCTTGTTGTTCATTAGTTTTTGAGTCAAGATGTTTAATGCCTTTTTCTTCTTAGTGTATTCACTCATGATATAAACAAATATTTCCAGAGCCTTTCATTGATGATTAATCCTCAAACTAAATGGTGAAATGTTGTGTTTATGAATGAGATTTCTTGCTGTTCATTAGTTTAGAGTTAGATAACTTAATGCCATTTTCTTATCAATTTAGTAACTCATGATTTAAATAGATATTTCTAAAAGCCCTTTGTCGATGGTTGAACCTAAGACTAAGTGGTGAAATGTTTTACTAATAACTGAGTTTTTCCTTGCATTTTCATGTTTGCTTCTTTTAGAATGATGAAGAATGGAATCTCTCAAACGTTGCTATCATAAGGAGTCAATTCTCCCTAAATTATATAATAGAGTGATAACAATACTTCATTTAGTTTTTCTTTCATAAATAGAATAGCTACAGTTTCATTTTTGTTTCTTTTCCTTAGTATAGTTGCAGTTCCATATTCAGTAGTTCACTGAGCTTTAAATTTGCCAGTAAATTAGACAACAGAAGTAGTTTTGTTTCCACTATTTCATTCTCAATTTGTTATAGATAGCTGCAATTCCATTTTCTCACTTAAGTTTTGGTTTTGTAATTATGTAGACAACAGTTTTAAGAGTCCTTTCAGCTCATGTTTTGGAAACCATTACAATAGTAAGAAGATAAGCTTTGTTCTTCACTTTCTTGTTTTGAAAACCTCACTTCCTAACTTGGCCTAAAAAGCACTTTTAGACTCTCACTTTATTTTTCTAGGTTCTTAGCAACAATAGATTAAGATTTTAATTACATTGCAGAACTTTAGGAATCAAAAGAACAAAGCCCCAAAACAAACATAAACTTGAAAATAGTGAGGTAAGAAAGGGTTATTTAGCACATATAGTACACTACACTTTATTAGTTTACGACACTCAGATTGATAATTTACGTAGCAATTTAGGACACTAAATTGACTAAACAGACTCATCACTTGATTCCAACACCCTTTCAATAATATTAACAACATGCTAATCGGTTCATAGGAGCATTAACAATCAAATCAAGTTTCATGGAATGATGGCATTAGCTCACATAAAAAATGCAAACACAAATTCATTATCACTAAAAACATAAAGAAAAATTATCTTAAAAATTACTGGGAAACTGAGTTTGGGACAATGACTCTCCACCCAACCATAGATAGTTGCAGCCAATATTCACTTGCAACTATCACCCTGAGCCAAATTGTATAAACTGACGGGAGTTTTGCTTAGGGATTTGAACACCACTGCTAGTTGAATTAGGGCCTCTAGAGATTCTTCCACCTCCACTCACCAACTGAGTTGCAAGCAACAAAGCACACAGGGAGCCTAGAGACTTACTGTTTCTACCCTTCAAAATTCAACGCGGTGGTTCCACCAACTTGAGGACTCTAGAACTATAGAAAAATCAAACATATAACAAGGAAGCCTCCAAAAATCTTCCAGGAATAATCCCTCCACCCCAACACTTAGGGATTTCTGAGAATCACCACCTCCACAATTTAGTCAATGGGGACTTGAAAGGCAATTACTTCCTCATCTGGAAGTGATTTCTTCATGACTTCTTGCCAACCAAAAGTTGCTTCTTTTCTACTCTGCATTTTCTTGACTTTTCCACTTCGTTTTCCTTTGTGTTCTCTCTTTTCTTGGATTTGCTTCTCTTCTCCCCCTCAAATCCTTGTCCTCTGCAACTAGCAGTTCATTCTTCCTCAATAGTTCCCATATCGTCTTTGGCTTTGTTCAAACCAATCTTCATCTCAAGTTCTCCCTCTACTCCTACACTGTCCTTTAGCGAATCAAATTTTTCCTCCCTTGGTTGTTGCGCTCTCCCCCAAAAATTCGAATTATATTTTCCTTGTGTAACCTTCAGACAATGACCCCGCCCACAAAATATTGTCAGCCAATGACAAGTGTGCCACCTACTTTTCTGTTCACAGTTTGTTAAATTCTATTTAATTGGTTTTAATGGGTGGCCAACACACCATACCTGTTGTCAACTCACTCCTTTTTCCTTTTTAAATTTCTTGTTCACTGCTTTAAAAAGCACAATTGATAAGAAAAATTATATTTTCCATTTTTTCCGGCCAACTATCAGTTGTTATGTAGCACTCATATTTTTCTTCTTTTTTGTAAGGAACAATTTAAATTTTTCCCAACAAGTAACCTCCCCAGCCTCTAGAATCTGTGTCCCATTACTCAACCCATATTTGTTGCACAATATTTACATTGCAAGTATGAGTATAATTTAATTGGGGTTGTCACAATCACGTTACTGGTTATTACATTTAAGTCTCCTCCAGAACTAAAATATTTGATTTGGAGATTAGATGCTACTCTTAATCCCTCAAGTAGAGCATATGCTTATACTTGGCTATTAGTATATTTTCTTGGATCCCATGCAAAGGTTTCTTCTAATTTTCTTTTGGAAAAAAAATGATCCTTGTCACACCTACAACCCATGCTTTGGATTTTGTATAATATATGATATACTTTGGTCAATATTGAGTGCATTAAAACCCTTACAAATTTATTCTCTCAATACCATAGCTCTCATACTTACAAGGGATTTATGGAATTTTACATGAATATATTAGCCCCACTTATGAGGACTCTCCAATGATATACACAAATTATGTGGAATAAGGCCCTCTTATAAGTTTTCTTAAAAATAATATGGATTATGAAGAGCATATAAAACAATGTTTCCTCAAAGTATAATACATTTCACACCTTAAAGAAATTTGTTTAATGCAACTTCATCAGAGCATCAAATATAAAAAACAACGTAAACTTTGAAACGAGAACTGATACTATTACCCATTTTGTAGAGATAGCAAAAAAGTGACCTGATTTTGAAAATGGGTGATGGAAAACACACATGCTTTTTTTAGAGCATAGTTTTTGGCACTATAATTTTTTTTATGTACATTGCATTTTAGAATGGTAGTGATTTTGATGTTGATTTAAAAAAGTAGTAATTCTACACTATGCGCTTTTTTAAAAGGTTTTTTTATTTTTTTTTATAATGTATGAAATTGTAAATAATTAGTTTGTAAATTTAATAACTTTGGAAGTGGTCTTCTTCTTCATATTTTCTTGTTTTTATTTTTATTTTTATTTTTTTTGTAGTGAGGTTTTTATTGTTTTGCATATTTAAAGAAGAAGGTTGATATTTTGCATTTTGATATTCTACATATTTATACATTACTAATTAAATTTTCAATCCACATGAAATAATTGTCTCTAAAAAACATATATAAAAAGACAAAAATGAAAAATAAAAAATGTTAAAAAAAATTATCTCATAAACCATAAAAGAATTTG
>APFE030667237.1:0-28858 GCA_000404065.3 Pinus taeda | reverse complement strand
AAAATCAAGCTGGTAGTCCTATTTTTGGGATCTAGAGGAAAATATCTGTGTATATTTGTTTTATGTGTTATGCTCTCACATTGTTTATTTTCTGTGTTTTAGAATTCATATGTAGGTAATTTCTGTATGGGGTTAAAACCTACAGTGACATGATTACACATGTCCCTCATACTATATTGTAGAATACACATGTCCCTCATACTGGATTGTAGAATGAGCCTCTCGGCTCAATAAACACCTATTTTTGGTTATAGCACACTCCATTTCTCTTAGTGTAAAGAGTTATTTGTTTCCATATATATCATGTTATGGTTTCATATATTTCAATGCCATGTTGATCTATTGAATAAAGTAATTAGATGATGTTGCATAGATTATGTGGATCATTTGCTTGTGTTATCTCATTGTGTAGGTCCTAATTATAACAATTAGAGCTAGAATTGGAGCATTCAAGCCAAGGAAGGAGTTAAACATACTATAGATTCTAGGTAGGCTTCATCTCGTTATTTATTTAATTTAAGGAAAACATTAGTCCCTTTGTGTTTATGTTCTTCTAGGTTAGTCCACGAGGCCTAGGGAAGATACTTTTGTCTGTGTTCATAGATTCTGTATCACTTAGTGATGATGTAAGACCCATATCATAGTGGGTGAAGCTTACAGTGGGCATGAGAAAGGCCCCCCTTTTGCAAATGTAACCAAAACTTGTCACCGACCTAGCACTTGTATATTATTTTTCTAAATGGGCCTAGTTGTTTCCTATATTTAACAACACTGGTGAAAATACTGCATATTTCTTTTTCAATGATGTTATTACATGATTTGGTGTTTCCAAATCTAGAGTTACGAATCATGGAAAGAATTTCCACAATCAAATGATGACTGAACTAACTACTATGAGGGGGCATTCCCATGAACATTCCACTCCCTACTATCCTCAGGCTAATGGATAAGTTGAGGCTATCAATAAATTTCTAAAAACTACGCTTCAATGCATGGTAGGGGTCCATAAATCAGACGAATTTTCTTCTTTATACTACCTTGTTGGCATACCAAACCTTAGCGAGGACTATTACTGGATTTACACCCTTTTAGTTAGTTTATGGTCTTGAAGAAATTCTTCCAATCGACTGTGAGATTTTGTAACTAAAACTAGTTGTTGAATTTCTTCCTGCCACTTTTGTAGAAGAGGAACATCTTTACATCTGACCTGATTAGATGAGACATGGTGTGATGCTATTATAGATAATGAACCTCATAAAATACGTATCAAGGCACAATAAATTGAAAGTTTCTAGCCTCATATTTTCCCAGAGGGAGATCTTGTTCTTTTATACGACCAAGAATTTGATAAGCTAGGATGACGAAAGTTCCAAACTATGTGGTGAGATCTATATATTTTCAAGTAGATCTTACAAAAGGGGCCTATGAGTTAGTCTATTTTTATGGAATTCCACTTGCGCAAATTTTTAATGGGTTGTGCCTAAAGATATACTATGCTTAATATGATGCGTAGTAACACTATGTACATACTGTGTATAAGAGTGTTGAGTGTGTTTGTAGTGTATCTCTTTAGAGTTTCATAAGGTTCTTGGTGATTTGTTTTAGGTTTGGCTTGCAGATGCCACCTTCCCTTGAACTATAGTTTGGTTATGCTTATGGTGCTAGTTGTATTATTCAAAAGCCACCTTCCACAACGTGGGCTATATTTTCTCCAAATGTCACGTTAGTGAGTCTAAAAGGGATTTTCAATTGTCACTCTACCAAAAACGTCATTGAGTATAGTGCAATGATCACACCACTGTCTGATGCTATTTTGGATGGTATCCATCATCTAGTCATGAGAATTGAATTACATCTCGTCGTACTACAAATTATTAATTTTTATTCGATTAGAAGTCCTACCATCTTGGGCATGTTTTTCATGGCTTTCCTTCTATAAAGACATTTTGATTTCATATAATATGAACACATTTCTAGAAACCTAAATACATTGATAGATGTGCTTGCCAATAATGTTTTCAATAGACATTTGCGATGAATGTAAAAAAGTTTCAATACACATCACATCATTGAAAGCATAATAGGAACATGGAAATACTGAAGATATATGTAAAGTTTCATTTTAAAGAATTTTTTCCTGAGACACATATGCCCAGATGGCCAATATAAAATACATAAAAATATATAAGTAGACTAATTAAAGTGTTCATGATAACAAGCCACTACATGAGATATCTTGCACAGTAGCTCACTAATACGATTAGGTAGTCCAATAATGTGTTGCCAAAGTCGCATCTGAATCTAGTTGATCATGGTCTCATCTATCCCATGTGTCATCCCATCCATGTGGCACTCCACCTCTTTTAAGACCTAGACTACATTAATATCTTGTAGTTCATCTTATCCTACTACAACAACATGTCTCAGCGCTACTATATCCTATGGTTGTTCTTCTGTATGACGAAGATATGAATCACCTATCGGTAGAATAGGCCTAATATATGCATGAAAAAATCAACAGTTTATGTCTCAGAAACAACTAAAACACAAAAAATGTGAAAAATTAAAAAATTCAAATGGTCAAAATGTCTTGCTTATAACATCCCATCACCCTCCCTCAAGTAGCATGAGCTCAAAGTCCTCACAAAAATCCATCCCTTCGTACATATAATAATTGATCATAATGAACTTTCTATGAAGCCATCCAAAGGGGTTTGGTGATAAAATGATCACTGACGTACTTGCATGTCGAGGCATATGATCTATCCACCTCCTCATTCGTGGAACCCTCTTATCATTTGGCTTGAGTGTAATCTATTGACGCTAAATTAATGGAAGTTGTTTAAGGAAAAAAGAGACCAATATGGAACTGTATCCAAAGTTTTCAAACATTCCCTCTCTTTCTATAGACAACTATTCTTTCAGACTCACCAACACTCCCTCACTCCAATTGAAGATTGTTGGCTCCAAACACTCCACACCATATTGCATGTATGATATTTTAGCTACATGAAGTGTTCAGCTACTTGCCAATATGGAAATGATGAATAAGATTGTTCTTAAAGGAAAATAGGTAAAATATCTTATTCTAATATTTCCATCTATAGTTGGCTTAGATTGAGGTCTACAGTAATCATTTCTCCATACCTTCTCCCACCTAGGAGGGATAGGGGACACCCCTTCTAGATAAACTTGTCAAAAAATATATGTCCTCTACTATTACCTCGAGCATATGTTCCCAAAATATAAATACCTGTGCTTTCACATCCCATGCATGAACAAGATACGATAGTAATTTCATCTTTTTCTTCATACTAGGAAGAAAGAAGAATTTCAAAATTCCATAGTTTTTTAATACTTGGATGGTGGAAGGATCATTATATGCATTTAATTCATGTTCTTAATCTTCTCTTTCTTTCCACATGAAGGCCATTTTTTGCTAATGAAGACCTAAAACATCAAGAAGACACTCATTAAAAAACTTTTCATGCAATAAAACTCAAAAAAATTGAAGGGAAGTTGGAATTTGTTTTTTCAATATTCACCCAATGTACCCCCAAGAGGAGGGACAATGTGTTGCACCCCTCCCTGCCATATATCCTCACTTATGTGTAATGTCCCTTTTGACCCTCTAGGCCTACGTCGGTACTTGAGTGAGTTTTTTAAATCCTAGGGCCCTAAAAAATTCCTACAATTTGCATGAAAAAACAAAATGGGGCTATGAATTGAAAGAGAAAGGTCTTAGTTCGTACATGGAAGTGATGGCACTTGAAACTACACATCTAATTGAGCACAATTAGCTACAAAAGATCGACGGAAAAAGCTACTCAGATCTCTAACTCTTGAAGGTAAATGTGAAATGGTAAATATGAATAGTCATTTTTAATATTTATGGTTGTTTATTCCATTATTTTATTCACATTTAATCTTTTGACCTAGCTACAACCCCCTTTTACCATGAAATATGTATTTTTAATCCTTTTTTTTTTATGTTTTGGGAAGGTTGACAATTGTTTAGTGAATTTGAAATGAAAAAATTATTTTGATAAAGGAGCACAATTTTATCACTTGTTTGGGCTCTGTAAACCTAGAAAAAAGGAACCCCCTAGAGTCCTCTTTCACCTCTTTTCCGACTCGCAAAATATGAACATATTATTGAGCACTTTTCTTTTCAAACACACTAAACTAAAGGAAAACATGTTCACTCAGTATAAGTTTAACCCTTTTCCAGACTAAGATAAGGTAACTATGAAAAAGGAATACGTTAGTAAAAAATTGCTAGGAGGTTCTCTTGGGTATTATTTTCTGCCCTTTCAGACCTAAGGGATTATCTATGGAAAAGGAACATCTTGAGTTTTCCTTTTCGCCTCTTTTTCATATAGTCTAAACATGAAAAATATGTTGAATTATACCTTCGTTGGACTTTCTAAAACATCAAACAATGATGGAATCTATGTTCATCATGGGACCAAACCACTCCACATATAGCTTCGCTAGATATTCCAAGAGGGATTCATCTAAAGAATGAACTTAAAAATCAAGAATATGTTTTCCTCCTCAAGTTTGTTAAAATTAAAGAGATACTAATTAGTATGGTTGGGGAAATTGGGGAAACAAGGTACTCCATTTGTTAATGGAAGCGATTCGGTCTTGAGCACACTCATCTACTTCATCTTCATGGCTGTGGAGTTGGGAGATATTCTTGTATTTTGGTTTATCATACTGTTCCAAAGCCTCTTCTTTTGGTTTTGTGTCAATTTTGCCAACTCCATTCAGTCTTGCATCTCTTTTCAAGAGAAGTCATTCAATTAATAGATGTTAAAATACTCGTAAGCCATCATTCCTTGTCTTCCTTTCCTAATCCACTTCTATATCAACATCTTTTTGATAACTTCTTTTCAAATCATCATACTCGTTTCATGTAATTGATGGAGGATACATCAAGAACCTCCTGTGACTGGTTGCTTCCTATCAACGTTAAGTCATTATCCAGAAAGTTGACTTAGAAATACCCCTTGGTACCTTCCTTTTTGCATACATCAATGTCAATGTTTCTCACTCTCGGTCAAAAGTTTAGATAATTGGCCTTCGACCAAAAGATTATGTGTGGGTTTCGACATAAATGCATTTATTCGCACCATATAGATTTTACTAGAATACCTTTAGAGACATTAATATCATCAGTGGCTTCTGTGATGTTCGTTAATGACTTACAACATTGGGTGATAATCAGATGGTGTCTATGATGTTTGAATCCAAATCATTGATTCACATGGTTAGAATTATACATTTGTTGGTCATGTGAATGAGATAAAAGACTCGGGATCTAGTTTCATTCATCTAGGTTGCGAGTTCTGGAGTAGTAAAAGATCACAATATATGATGGCTATGACAATACAAACATTCATCTAGCCATGGGTCCACCATCAGTGGTCTTTGGACACGTATCCTAAAAATTGTACATGTAATGTTAGCTAATGTGGTGAGTATGGGTATGCCTCCCTTATCAAAGATGTCATGATGTAAACGTATTGTAACAGATGATGATCTCTCTTGTATTTCTTGATCTTGACTTGTGACAAAGGTAAATCACTTCATTCATCAGCTATCATTTATGACTTTGTCTTTAGGGGGGAATATGTCACAGGCCATTTTGTAACATATAGTAAACATGGTTTTAACTAGATCAATCAACATCCCTTGACCTCCTTTTCATCATCCTTGCATAAAGCCCTAATCATGACTCACTATAATCCCTGAGTTTCTACGTGAAAGCATATTATTTCAGTCATTTTAAGGACCAATGCACCCTGGTCTCTTTCTGGCCAAAGTTGACTACCAGGTTGCACCAATTTGCACCTGCATTGATCTCCAACAAGTTGCTCAGTTTTGGGGGTCCATCGATTCTACAAATTCAGGAAAAATAGAAAATATCTCAAAGCTTCCTCTTCTAGAAGATTCAAAGATATGTTGTAGACATTTATGTCAGAGTTTTCTATCCTATCCTATCCTACCTAATCCTACCTTCCTATCATATCCTATCCTAACTTCCTATCCTATCCTACATTAGATTTCTCATCCCTTATCTTGTGAGCTCATCCTCCAATCAAGACTTTATCTTAAGCCCAAATTTTTAAAAGGATAAGAATACATGAACTACCTCCTTCACCTATATATTTACTGCCACCCACAGGAAAGTGTAGAATTTTGGAGAGTGATTATACCCTTATGTTGTTGTTGTGAGAGATATATTTCCATGCATTAGGGTGATTAGAGGTGCACTTGGTGACAAGGAAAGGACAAGTCAACCTGGAGGAGCTCTTCTACAAGACCAACGTAGATCTATCTAAATCATGACTCTAACATGAGTCAAGAGGGATCAAATTTCTTTTGTTGCAAACTTATTTTTCAGTGCAAAAAATAATGTGTATTTTTTTACTATTTAAATTGTATTTTTGAATGTTATAAAGATTACATAACATGTGTATTGGACCATTTTATATTAATTCATATTAAAAAAAAAATTCCTAACTCACATTGGATATTTTATTATATATATATATATATATAGTTGATACCACATATTAAAATATTTTTGATAAGCATAAGGTTTAAACATCTTACTCACAATTTTGTTTTTACTTCCAATTACTTTACATGATATTAGGTCATATGGATAACTAATTAAAAATGATTAGAATATAGTCTTTTATTTTTTATTATAGCTAACAATGCTTTTCTATTTGGATAATATTTTATTTCTATTTTAAGAGGTATGGACTTACTTACACATCTCCTTCACATTGTGTTGGTTCTACATCTTAACCACAAATCTACCAAGGCCCTAAAGGGATCAAATTTCAAACTTGAAAAATATTTACGCGTCAATTAATCCATTTTAGTGCTTGGTAAATATCTGATTAATATAGATCTATAGTGGTATTTTTTCATTATTTAAATTTTATATTTTGATATTTTATCATTTTTAATATTTTATATTAAAAATTAAATGAGTTATACATTTTCCTCTATATTAAGAAATTTGTAAGAGAAATATAATTTTTTTTCTTGTTCTTTTTTTAATTAGTTGATCTTTGTAAAGTTATATAAAATTATATTGTTTGAGATAGACAAAAAATTTTGTATTTATTACTTGAATAGTGAAAGTGAAATACCAACAACCTAGTTAATTGTTGGGTTAATATATTTTTAACTGTTTATCTATGTGGTTATTTAATTTTTTCTTTTTTTCTTTCGCAGAAATGAGCAAAAATTATTTTTATTATTTTTTTGAGGATGTGACATACTTATGCATGTCCCTCATATTGGATTGTAGAATGAGCCTCTTGGTTCAATAAACACCTATTTTTGGTTCTAACTCACTCCATTTATGTTAGTGCAAAGAGTTATTTATTTCCATATATATCATGTTATACTTTCATATATTTCAATACCATATTTATCTATCGATTAAAGTAATTAGATGATGTTCCATAGATTACCTGGATCATTGGCTTGTGTTATCTCACAATGTAGGTTCTAATTATAGCAATTAGAGCTAGGATTGGAGCATTCAATCCAAGGAAAGAGTGAAGCATATGACAAATTCTAGGTAGGTGTCATCCCGTTATCTATTTACTTTAAGGAAAATGTTAGTCCCTTTGTCTTTTTGTTCTTCTAGGTGAGTCCACGAGGCCTAGGGAAGATACTTTTGTCTGCATTCATAGATTTTGTATAACGCTTAGTGATGGTGTAAGACCCATATCATAGCAGTTGAACCTTACGGTGGACCTGAGTGAGGCGGTCGTTTTGCAAATGTAACCAAAACTTGTCACCCACCTAGAACTTCTATGGCACTCGATGTTGATCATGAAGCTACTTGTACTTTTTATTTTCTCTTTCCAATATGTCATGGACCTGCAACCAGATGTGTTGAATGCACTCAATGAATTTATTATACTTATCTAATTCTAAATCTAGATGAGTTGAATCTTCGTGAGTAGTTGCAAATTGTATGGAAACATCAATTGGACATAGTGATTGGAATGTCAATCACATCTAAAAGGGGTTATGGCCAGTTGAGTTGTGGAGAGCCCTATTTTAGATGTGTAGGACATCAGGGAGGCTCTTATCCCATGTGTGTGGGTTCTTTGAGTTGTACACGTGCAATATGTGCATGATAATCCTATTGACAACCTATGTTTGGCCATCAGTTTGGGGTTGGAAGGTCATGGACTTAATGAACTTGGTATCCAACAATGACCAGAGGCTTGACGAGAATGCACTTAGGAATTAGTTGTCATAATTTAAGAGAATGGGTTGTGGCATCACATAGTGTACCCATACATGTCAAAAGAAGAGTTTGGCACTAGCTTTTGGTGAGATACTCTTCTTGCAAGCCACCTGAATGGCCATATTAGAGAATTTGTCGATGACCATGAAAACACAATCATTGCCATGATTGGTAACAGTGAGGCCTGACGTGAATACATGAATATGGATTCCCAAGGACAGCAAGTAGTAGGAAGAGGATTATATAGGCCTTGATTCTTGATTTAAGGTTAGGAAATAATGTAAAAAGTACAGGATCTGATGTACTTCCCAACATCATGTCGAAGGTTTGGCCAATAAAAATATTTCTACAATACTTCATGTGTTTTTACTACCCAAAAATGTCTAATGAATGGACTGTAGTCCATCTACCAAACCATATTCCGATGCTCACTTGAAGGTGGACAAAGGTGTCCTAGGTGGCATAATAGCTTATCTTGGAAGTGATATTCTAGAACTTGCTTACCTTTGAGGATCATCTAGCATGTGGTGTTGAATTCTAGATCACTATTGTAAAGATGTTTCCATTATGAAGTCTCATGTCCAGAAAAGTTGAGCGCAGTGGTCAAGGCCATAACCGGTTGTCAAATGAAGTGGTCTGCAACATTATTGGTGCTTCCCTTCTTCTACTTAATATTCAAATGGAACTATGGCAGGTATGTGGAGAAATTCAGATGGAAATCATTTTGTAACTTTCCTTGTATCTGTATGAACTACAAGGGTCAATGGTTTCCATGGATGATTGTTTCCTTCCCTAGAATGTAATTCTTCTATTTTTGGCAGGCCTGCACAATGGAATGCATCTCTTTTTCATAGGTGGGATTTTTTGAGACAATGTCTGGAAGTGTCTCACATTGGTATGCCACCAGATGACCCTTCTGAGTAATAACTACACTAGTAGAATAGTCAGAGGCATCTATCTCAATATCAAATGGTTGTTGCAGATTTGGTAATGTGAACATTTGTACAGAGCAGAGGTGTTACTCGAACTTGGAAAAGAAATTCTATCGGGATTCAGAAAAAAATTAATTTACTTTCACTCTACCCTTAGTGACATAAATCAATGGTTAATTGATATGAGAGAATCCCAACACAAACATACAATAGAAATTTTGGAAGCCCGAGAAATATTTGAAGCTCTGTTAGAGTGGTTGGGGCTAGTCAATCTGGAATAACTTGCATCTTGGATGGATCCACATGAAGACCCTTCTCGTTAATGATGTACCCTAGATATTTAACCCCGGTCATAAAAAAAATGCATTTCTCCAAATTGGCACAAAATTTGTGTTGTAACAGGGTATGGAGGAATTGTCAAATATGGTGAAGGTGCTCTTCCCAACTTTGGCTGAAGATTGGGATGTTGTCCAAATACACTACCATAAATGAGATTTTGAAGGGCCGTAAGATGTCATCCATCAACCTCATGAATTTTGTGAGGGAAATCATCAACCTGAAAGGCATGAAGAATCATTTGAAAAGTCCCTCCTTCCATTTGAGGGAAATCCTCCACATATTGGAGGGTTTTATTTCTACATGGTGATAACTAGACTTCAAGTCAATCTTGTTGAAATATTTCTACCTCTTAACATTGTTAAGAAGGTCATCAGTCCAAGGGATTGGATACCTATTATGGATAGTGATATTATTCAGTACCTGATAGTTAATGGAAAGTCTCTAAGTCTCTTCCTTCCTCTATAGATCATGCCCCCACACGGTGATGAACTTGGCCTAGTGTTCCCTTTCTACGATAGCTCCTAAAAATGCCTCTTGATTTTTTCATTATCCATAAAATAGCATTTATTCACCCATGTTCAAATTGAGGGAGTGCTTGTCCTAACAGTGTAGGGGTACCCCTGTGAGTGAAGTGAAGGTGTCCCTATACTCCTCCACGAACTTCTCCATTTGATGTTGTCATGTGGACGAACCCTGTCTAGAGGTTGTGGATGTGCCCACAATATTCTTCTTGCTATGAGGGTGAGTTACAAGGAAGAAAAATTTCCAAGTCTAGGAAATGAACTTACTGTGTTACCTTGCAGAGATCAAAGAGATAACAGTAAGTGGTGCTACCTACGGTATCCTGTATAATTATTTCCCAAAGTAATATTACCTACGTGATGCCTATAATCATACACAACATGATGCTTCCATAATTATCATTGGCTTAATAATACATCAAAAAATTCAAGAACGACATCACACAATACCTCTTCTATGAAGGGCTTGATGTTGTAGGAAATGTGGTTATGTTGGCTCACACAAAGATCTTGTCCTTCGTCAAGTGACCCAATGGTGTACAAAAATGGGTGTGATGTGTTTGGTAGAGCCAATCACTTCACGACCTCTAGTGAAATGAGTCTCTTTTGGCTTCCGCTATTGACAAATGAACTACAACACAGAACCCTTCACCAACATATTTGAGTGGAAGAGATGCTCTCCCTCCTCCAGATCTGTGGGCTCAATATTATGGATCTTGGGGGTGGAAATGGTTGCACCAGGTTCTGCATCAATAATATACTTCCCTTTTTCATTCCCCTTGTTGGGTTCTATGAGTTAGCACATGCATCTAATTTAGAAGTGTTCATCTCAGTCACCATTGACTACTTCGCTCGCCACTTACTTGTGTTATCTGTGAGGCTCTTATCAAACTCACACCAATTTCTAGTGTCCTTATTTTTCTTTGTGGGCTTTTTCTTTGCTTTCAGTTTCAGTGGGTTGTCCTTGGTCACCCCACCTTGTCTTTCTCATTTTCTCTACGATTTTGGGGTGCCTTTTCCTTAGTTAGATTCAAAAATCCAAAGTCTCACTTCTTTTGTTTAAATTTCTCCTCGGCCTTAACATTGTATCCACAACCGACTCTGAGGGAGGAGATGTCTAGGAAGTTCATGTCATCCTATATGTACTTTTCTAGATAGTTGTGGTACTTGAGTACTAAATGCCACTCGCAATCCTTGATACCCAACTTTGTACGAAGAGTATAAAAAAAATTGTGAACTCTGGCACATCTTGTCCCCTTTTCTATCGCAGTGTGGTCCACTTTATGTATTTATATTTATATCTCTTGATAGGATATTATTGTTCCTTAACGGTGTCTCAGAAATAATTCCAAGTAGATGTGCTGAAAATAGTGAGGGCTCTCTATCATTCTTCTGTTAATGATAGGTTTCCCACTAGTCCTTTATATGCGAAGCGGCTTTGAGGAGTGAAAAAGTAATATTTTCCTAATTAGAAGAGTGATGAACCAAAAAATATCCTTCCAATAGATTAAACCACCTATCTATGGTGTCTACATCTATCTAGATTTAAAAAATGGGAATATAAAAGTTGACTTTTACCTTAAAGGGAGTTTCACCTCCAAAGTGGCTATTTGATGAACATGCATCACTAGTGGGTAGCGACTGAAGGATCTAGGAAAAGTTCCCCATCATCATGCTCCTTTGTCGCTCAAGGTCTTCTTCAAGAAATAGTTTGAAAGGATCAATTTATCCCTCATCTTTCTTTTCTTCTGTCATGGGAGGGCATCAAGTTTTGTGAGGATAGTCTTGCAAAGCTTCTACTAGCTCAATTCCTAAATCCATATACCCTGACTTTGTTGGGGACATGGAAATAAAAAGAAAGAAAGAGAATATTGTTAAGATACGACTGGTCTATATTTATGTGGTAACACAACAAAACACATATATAAACATAAAAATATAGATGCGACAAAAAAAATACTTCATTTCATTAACTTCATTGTCGCTCAATCAATGGTAGCTTATCTCTTAGAACATATTTGGTGGCTACATGCCTCTTAACTATGTTATAATGAGGTGCATGAGCCTTTTTAATATTGAAACCCTAAAACACTAAAAACCTAACCCTAGCATATTGAACGTTAAGAGTTTGTGGGCCCTTTTTTGGGTTAGTTGGGAAGCCTACTTTCCCGGGTCGTAACTTGGTTATATGATTTCAATTTCTCATGTATAAAAACTCATTAGAAATGTCTCTCTAAATACTACAGGATTTGAAGAAATCCTACAACCATGTGTCTACGGTGGACATCAAAAGAACGTCATTTAGGGGGAAACAACTATTAAAAATAGTAAATACTTTTATAATCAAGGAAACTTAGTAAATTGATTATAAGTCTAGGTGGAATAAGTGTGTTGCCACAAATATCCACCTGGATAAAAATATAAATAGGAAATATTACACTTATCTATGTGTTTAGATATGGTTGGAAATTAAAAGAGTGACTTCAATTTTCTACCCAACCTTAGGCCAACTCTTTCACGTGACCACCCTCGAGCCAGATTCATTCCTGAGGGGATGTGTATCCTAGGGAAAATCACACCTAAGTCTTAATCAAATAACATAAAGAAGGAGTCCATTGACCATGGGGTTTATCAACTTCTCTCAAACAGTAAGCACCATAATGGGTTGTTTTCTAAGTGAAAACATAGGGCTTCAGTCAAAATCAAATGGGATATATCTTCGTTCTAGGAGGTAAAATGAATTTATTCTGGTGGTTTATAAGCACCGCAGGGATTTATAGTCCACTATCGAGGTGATTTAAAAACATGACAAAAAACACAACAATGACTAAAATTCACTCTTTGTAGTGGTCTATTAGCGAGAAAGCAAGCTATAAGTGGTTTATCAATGTCACACCAAGCACCAAAAAGATCCAATTCCTTCGTCAAGTTTCTGTTGACCCTATTGGCTAAAACACATGGTCAAGTGGCCTTTATGCAATCCCAAGGAATGATTTCTTGATTCGTAGAGTGCCAATCACACCCATGTTTATGCCTACTACATTCACACTACTAATTTGACATAGAGTTCCTCTCTAGTATCTTTATGTGGAGCTCCCTTGTTTCAAAATCTTTCGCACTCTGCGTTCTTTCTCCGAAATAACCTCTTATGTTATTCTATGCTTCCACACACATTTTGACTCCTCCTCTTATCTCTTTGTATCATCATATTTTGTCTTTCATCAAGGACATCATCGTATGTTGACCATATTCCACGAGGAAGGGGGAAAATATGGGTTGTGTCCTTGACGCAGTTTTCTCATTCCAAGCTTCATTTCTTGTCAATGTCAAGGTAATTTATTGAGGTTGGTATGAATTTCTCATAGCACTCCATAAGTAAAAAATCAAGCATGTTATAGGCACTTCAATAGGAACACAATTGTGTTATGCACGCCTTACACTCAATGATTTGGATCTATATGTCCCTACCTTCATCAATCATTATTTTATTTTCACATAGATCTATATATATATATATATAATTCGCATAGTTGTGTTTGCATAGACTAGATGATATGAAAAAGGGTTGTTATAAGAACAAAAAAACAAGGCCCGCGTAAACAAGGTCCTCAATAATACTAGTTGTTGCTAGTCAATGTTTTCTCACTTTCCTAGGAAAAATCTTTTAGAAAATAATTGGCCATCTTATATTCAAGATGAGCATAATTAAATATCACCATCCCTCAACGTTATTAGAAATTACATGATCATCATCTTGAAGGGCATTTAAATCTGATGGAACAAAAAAACTTCTCGCCATCTTATCGTGTTCATGGCTCTCAGTACCATTTTGGTTTACCTTCCTTTGGTGCTTCTCTTGATTTTATTGTTGTTGTTGTTGTTTTATCAGGGACATCTACAACTAATTCAAGAAATATTTACACTACAATAAAGTATTAAAATTTTTCATCTAAGACATAAGAAATCTAGTTCCTCTAGCCATATGAATAAATAATATTCACACGGTTTATAATAATATCAAAATTCATAAGCACCTAAGATGATGGATCCATAATATCATATTTGAAAATGATGAATTAATTTAGATGCTCATTGTACTACTCAAGTGAGATAAACAAAATCTAAATCTCTACTTCCATAAATGTTCATCTGTATATCTATATCCATAATTTAGTTGTATAAAATGAACATGTTGAATATTTTCTTTACACAAAATCAAATAAATTAGTACTTTAACTTTATGATCACCCTCTTCGAACATAAAATAATCATTGATATTTGTACCATTTCTCCATAATATTTAGTGAGACTCCTAATATAATTTTCTACTTTACAAAAGGCTAACCTTCACAATAATATCATATTTTTCTTGTGATGGTTCCCTTACCCTTAGAAAATTTGCAAGCATTGGAAACCTATATGTTGAGAATTATTGCTCATTGTTACATGGAGGTATTTATTGTTCATGCCACAACTAACCAAATTCCCAAACATTTAAGGTTCCATATCCCTCACAAAATAGATGAGGTCAAATTCCATTTTTCTTACTGTTGAGTCTACGTTAACATCTTTTTTTATTGCTATGGAGATAGAAGCTTCAAGTGATTAAGCTATTATGGTGACTTCTTGAAAGATTTTCCGCTTTGGCATACCAAAATGGGTCAAAGATGACCAATATCATGCATATAAGAAACTAATATTTAAAAAATACTTCATTGATAAATTATTTGAGTTTACATTGAATCTCCTTCATTAATGAAGAAGCTTATCCAAGTTTCTCTAATATTTTTTTGATATATTGATGGTCTAGGTTTGAGTTTCGAGATCCATTATTTTTAGTCCCTTTTGCATATTGATACTAGTAAACTTATAACTTTAAAAACTAGTTTGTAAAAATTACTTTAAAAACTAGTCTATAATATTTACTTGTTTGAATGTCAATTAACTTTATCTTGGTCATCACTATATGTAGATCTATAAGGCCCATTCTAAAGAGAGTTAGGAGGTCAAGCAAACCACTAGTGTCCTTTAAGTATTAATGTAACCATTTTTTTATATAAATAGATTGGCATACTCAGAAAAAGGTATGTCACCAATGATAATTACTTACTTTGTGGAGATCCCTTCCAAGATGAGATAAGTCTTCAGATTGATCATTACCTCTATTTCTCTATAAATATTGAGCTTGATCGGCTGAGAATCCTTATCAATCAAGTCAAGGAAGTAGTTTTATCTTCTAAAACACTTAATTTGAACATGCCAACTTTGTAGAGCTTTGAAATTTCTATTAGGAAACATTCGATGTATTGCCTCTTATAAACATATCCCTTTCTCTCTTTACTATCATGTGAATGCTAGATGGTAAAGAGAGAAAGCCATATGTTTATAACAGGTTTGGCGTCAAACACTTTTTAATGGAAATGTCAAATCTATATGAAGTGGGTGCATTCATATTAAATAATAAATAAAGTGTGGACTACTTCCTAGACATGACTGATAGGGAATCATCAGTTGACCAACGTCAAGTTGTCCAATATTCAGTCGATGATAAAGTTACAGATCCATATTAGCGTGGAAAGGATGTGCAAAAAGTGATTATCATTAAATTCCATCCCAATCAAATACTTCGATGGTATGAAGTAAGACTCATAGCTCATTGAGCCCATCCCCTTCCTATAAAGCCTCAAAAAAGAAGAGGATGTTTATCCAATGCTCTCCTACAAATTCCATGTTCATACTCACCCTGAGACCAATGTTATATTCTAGTGTTATTATGCAATGGGTTAGGGATTGGTTATTTTTCAAGTTATTCTTTTAAAGAGTTGGTTTGAATTAATATTATTATAATATAGAAAAGCATAAATATAGGTAATTGAATATTTAAAAAGAAATAGAGTAAATTTTGTTAAATAATGAAAAACAGGGAGGATTGCTCTTCTCAATATTACAAGTCATTTAAATAAGATTTTATTGAACACGTCAATAATAAATGACTACAGTGACTAAACTAAACTCAACAAAATTGGACTAAATGAAACAGGCTATGACACTTGATGGACAATTGTGACACCTAATGGGTGGTTGGAATTACATTCTCCAACAGTCCCTCTGAATTCAACCACAAAAAAAATTAAACTAAGATGTCTCGTCATGTATGTCTAAAGTAGGCTTACAATTTAAAAAAAAAATACAATTTCCTTTTATTTTTCTTTTATTCCAAATTTGGAAACTCTAAATTGTTTCAACTTTTTCTTTTTGTTGTATCCTTCATTTAGAGATGGTTTTGCAAGCCATGCTTCAAGGAAATTAACTCTCCTTCATAATTGTCATGCTTATTGGAAATCAATGGTAAGTTTAAAAACATTTGCATAACCACATTGATTTTGTTCCTTGTACTCTGCAATGAGAGATTTATGGTGTTGTGCGTTCTTATCTGCCTCTACATCCCTCTTTGTCTCTTTGACTTCTTTACTAACTTGTGTTTCTACAAACATGTTGTCTTCAATTTGGTTTGAAACTCAAGTTGTATTGTCTCACTGAATATGATAATGTCCATGTTATGTTTTTGTTGCATCATCTACAAGCACTGATCTTTACGTAACAAATATTAATCAAATTTAACACCAACAAATTGAGTTGTGGGATTAACCATAACACTGCTGGAATCACCAAATTCTCATCAACAAACTCTGTTGTTGGAATCACCAAATTATCATTGTTGGAAACACCAAGTTGTTGTGAGCAAGATTTGTTACTAGATTTACCAAATCTTCACCCACTTGTAGTTGTGCATAGTGGAATTCATGACCATCTATGTGCTCATTTTCTCCTTCTTCTACAAATTCTTCATAGATCTGCCTTCATCTTCAACTTCAATACTCCCCCTTACACCAAAACTCCTATGAAGGGTGTCCAAGCCTCCTTGGTTGACTTTGAATCTACAATGTTGTCATCTATAGAGTAGACAATGATTTGGAGTGAGGGACCTCAATAATTTTATATAATTTTATATAGAGAATGGTCAAAAGAAATCGCTGCAAGGCCATCATAGTAGGATTGAGATAATTAGTTGGTTCTGTAATAAGACCATGAGGTTCTGCTAAGTGAGAGAACTTAGGAGGGAGGTATTCCTTGCTCACTGAGAGAATTTAGGAGGGAGGTTTTCCTTTCTTCAGTGCCCAAAAATTGAATCATGGAGGTTTTGGAAGCAAAGATTACCTTGGTTGTGGGAGGATGTAGAACACACCATCTGAATTTGATAGAGGTACTCAAACTGTTTAGGCTACATTTTTCTTCAATGTTGTGAGTGATTACATTGGTCTCCTCAATAATTTCATTTTTGACCATTTATTTCGGGGTGATTATGAACATGGAATACATGGAATTTCTGGGAATGTGTTGGGTTCAAGGTGAATATTTACATTTCGTTGTTTGCTTTAATGTTGTGAGTGATTACATTGGTCTCCTCAATAATTTCATTTTTGACCATTTATATCGGGGTGATTATGAACATGGAATTTCTGGGAATGTGTTGGGCTGAGGGTGAATATTTACATTTACATGTTTATGTTTTTATGTGAAATCCACCAGAATGTTTACATTTACGTTTACATGTTTACTTTTTATGCGAGATTTACTCCATATTGAGTTATAGAGGGCCTCTCCATACAATCACCAACTACAACAATAAATTTTATGATAATGTAACATATTTTAAAATTTTGATTATGTAATTATTAAAAATATTTTTTGTGTTTAATTTAAGGTGAATCATTTTAAATTAATATATTAATTTAATTGTAAAAAGTAACCACTAATATTACAAAATCCAATTATAATAATAAATATTTAATTATTTTTAGATTAAAATGAATAATGGTAACCATCTAAAATTATAATTAAACCAAAATCTAAAATTATAATCAAACCAAATTCCTATCATGGAAAAATTCATTTTTTTTAAATAAACAAGGAAAACAAGGAAATCACCTTTGTCTAGCTTTTTAAAGCGTCGTTAGCTGCGTTTGGCCATCGTTTTGTCAGATGACCTCCGCCGTCTTCGGTGGTACTTGTTTTTATCATTGGCGACCGTTGATTTGAAATTATCTAACTAACACTCTGGCATGAATGTTTGAACGTGGAAGCCTTCGAAACACCCATGAAATTGTCTAACTCTCTGGCATGAACTGTCTAACGGACTCTGTGGCATGAATGATTTCCAACCGTTCAATCAAATCTTTGACGGGGTAAGCGGACGCATGAATCCCGTAGTTTGACCGTTGATTTGAAATTGTCGCCCTGATTTCCGACCGTTCGGCGCCGATCAAATCTTTGACATTTGACTGTGTTTATTTTATAATATAAGATTTGAATTTTTCGTACACCAGTATTTATAATGCCAATCCTCTGCCTTGCCTTGCCTTGCCTTGCAAACTTCTCAAGGAATTCAGAGTGAGGATCGAATTGTTTGAGAAGTTTGCAGTGAAGCTGTTGTGGGTTTTCAAAATGCGCGGCGGAATGAAGGAGCTGGATGTCACAGTCCCGAATTATCTGAGATGCCCAATCTCTCTAGAGCTGATGAAGGATCCTGTAACTCTCTGCACAGGAATTACTTATGATCGCGAGAGTATCGAAACCTGGTTGGATGCAGGGAAAAACATATGCCCTATTACAAAACAAGTTCTTCAAAATCAAGAAATGATTCCAAATCACACGGTTCGTCGCGTGATTCAAGATTGGTGCGTGGCCAACAGTGCAAGTGGAATCGAGAGAATACCAACCCCAAAGGTGCCGCCCACTTCGGCTCAGATCGAAGAATTGCTATCAGAGATCGAATCGCGGGAAGCGATCCAGAGGCTGAGAGACTTGGCGAAGGAAAGCGACAGGAACCGAAGACGCGTCGCCTCTTCCAATGCGCTTCGCGTTCTGGCGTCTGTTTTTGCCGCGCACAGCGTCCAGGCGCTGAACAGATTGCAGCACGCTGTGGACATTTGCGACGAGGCGCTGGGAACGCTTGGCGTGATTTTGCCGGTCACAGATGCAGACGAAAAGGTCCGAGAATTGCTTACTTCTGCCGATTCTTTGCGCTGCATTATACACATTCTTGTTCACGGAAATCCCCAAGGAAAGCAAAATGCCGTGGCGATTCTCCAAGAAATCTCAGGTGATAACCGCTCGCGGGAAAGAATAGCGCGCGGGGAGGGAATAGCAGAAAGTCTTGTGCAACTTCTCAGAGAATCCATCTGCCCAGCGGCCACCAAGGCCAGCATTTCTGTCATTTTGAAGATTGCTGCAACTGGGAGAAAATTTCGCGTCAAGCTTGTAGAGGCCGGGGCTGTTGCTCTCCTGGTGGAGATTCTTGCAGATTCAGCCTCCAACAGAGACCTGTGTGAGAGAGGCCTAGCAGCTTTGAATGTTTTAATCAATTGCGCCGATGGCCGCTTGGCTGCTCTTTCCCATGCCCTAACCGTTCCTGTTACTGTCAGGATAATGCTGAGGGTTTCGGACTGGGCAAACGAGTCGGCCGTGTTGATTCTTTGGACTCTTTGCCAGCATTCCTCCGACTGCTCATTCGTGGCGGAGGCTCTCCAGGCTTGCGCCTTGCAGAAGCTGCTGGTCTTAGTTCAGACTGGGTGTAGTGAGAGAGCAAGGGAAAAATCCAAAGAATTGCTGAAACTCTTGAACAAGTACAGAAAAGAATGGGAATGCGTAGACACCGTGGATTTCAGTCAAATCAAGCGATCTTTCTAATCAAAAGGGGGATAATAGCAGCGCGAATAAACAAATTAACATCATCTTCTACGAAATCTGGAATTGCAGAAAATGAAATGACTGAGAATATATCATTAGAAATCGATTGAAAAACAAAGAAAGGGGCTGCAATATCAGATGAAATTTACGTTATTCTTTGAAGTTTTCTTGCGTAGAATAATCTGGAAAGCTGGATAATCGTTACACCATTTCTGAAAGCAAAGTCGAAGATTTAAGGGCTCCACACACTTTTGGAATTTCTATGAGCTGCGAGTCGGACTTCAGACCATCCAAGCTTTTTATTGGGATGGCATTGCTCTGTTGTTGAAGCTGATTTGGGTTGTGCAGATAGGTCTTTAACTGATCATGAGCTCAATCTCTCTGTATAGCCTGAACTTGATCAGCAAACAATCCTTATCGATCAAGTCCATGAAGTAGTCATCCACAGTCATCAACTTAATATAATACTACAATAAAGTTAAACTAATCCACTACCAGTAAATTAAAAGAATAAATGAGAGAACCACACTTCTTAATGGAAGAGAAAGTTCCAACCAGTATACAAACAAGCAGATCTCTAGGTATTCTTTAGGAAGCCAAAGATATTATTGACAACCTGTTAATAAAAATGAACATGGAATTTTTAAAAAATATTTAATATTTCTGGACCAACTTTCAGCATGATCTTGACATGTGTATAACATTAATTTTTTTTATAAAGTTTAAACAAAGTCTAATTTAAATAGCCAATTAAATAAATTATGGTAAATATGTAAATATTACGAGAAGTGCATATAATTCTATCTTACATCAATTTTAGAAAAATATTATAAGAAATAATTAAATTCTAATAAAAAAGATTTTTGAATTATGTAGGATTATCAGTGAGGATATTGTTTTTAGGATATTGTTTATAGAGGATTTGGTATATAATATATATTATTATTATTATCTAATTTTAAATTTTAGACCCCTTGTTTATGCAGTAAAGGATAAAGAATTTTTGTTTGCGGAACAAAGGATGAAGAAATTTTTTTTTTCTTTTGAAGGGAGGAAACAAGTGCTCTTAACCATTGAGGCCCACCCAAACTGTACATGTACTCATGCTCTTAACTATTAGGCCCTTGTATATGTAAATGTTTGAAAGAAAAGAAATAACATGTAATTTACTTGTATTCATAAATATTAAGTGTTACAACCATTTTTAAAAATTTAAATAGAAAATCTATCACATTTATAAAATTAGTTTATTCTCCAAAATATACAAAATTTTAATTCAAAAAACTAAAAAAAGGGAAAAAGAAGCAGATAAACAGAAGTTTATTAAAAACATATAGCAAGCTCCATATACTAAGGTCTTTTGACACAGTTTTTTTTGTATAATTAGTGATATTAAAAATTAGTTTATCCTCATTAGAAATTTGGTAGGTGAATGATGGATAACAAGAAATAGCATTTTATTCTAATAAGTTCAATGAGAATATAATATAAATAGGGATTGAAGAGAGAATATAAGAAGAAAATGCTAGGGTTGTGATCTTTGATGGAGCAACCAAATATGAACATAAAAGAACTTTGGCCAACTCCAAGAATCATACACACTGGAAACAAAAAAATATTCCATACTATAAGAGTGAAAACTCTAGAACTAGCCCATGTAACAAAGTAGAAACCTTTCTAAACATACTTATTAGATAAAAGTGACACTCAACCAATACAATTAATTCAGACTAAGAAAGGAAAGACTGCTCAGGAAAAAGAGAAATAATCCCGAAGATTTCTCTTCTAGAGGCTTCCAGGATCTGTTGTAACAATTTACATCAGATAAACATCATGAATCTTATCCTATCCTACCTGTTATTTTTCATCCCTTATCCCTTGAGCTCATCCTCCAATCAAGAGTCGATCTGAAGCCTAGAAAGCTAAAAGGATAATAATTCACGTCTTTCCATCTTCACCTATATATTTACTGCCACCCATACGAAAATGGTTGAATTTTGGAGAGTGATTCTACCCTTATGTTGTTGTGAGAGACATATTTCTATCCATTAGGGTGATTAGAAGTGCACATTCAAACAAGGAAAGGACAAGTGAACTTGGAGGAACTCTTCTATAAGATCAACACCTATTTTTTGATGTAACTCATTCCATTTCAATTAATACAAAGAGTTATTTTTTTTCCAATATATTACTTTATGGTTTCATATATTTTAATACCATGTTGATCTATTGAATAAAGTCACTAGATGATGTTTCATATATTTAATGGATCACTGGCTTCTGTGATCTCACTATGCATGTTCTAATTATAGTGATCAAAGCTAGGATTGGAGCATTCAAGCCAAGGAAAGGGTGAAGCATATGATAGATTCCAAGCAGACTTAATCCCATTATCTATTTAATTTAAAGAAATTAGTCTCTTTGTCTTTCTGTTATTTTAGGTCACACTACGAGGCCTAGGGAATATACTTATGTCCACAGTCATAGATTCCATATAACAAATTGATGACTCTAGTTGGGAACAATGTTTTTTCTTGGTGTTTTCTTTGTCCATTGTGCTAGTCTTACCTCTTCTTCATACCTTTATTCTCTTACTCAGTTAATAACAGAGCTAGGAAGACCTTTCATTGAGTCTCAATTACTATCCTTGTTTCAAAACATTGCATCCCTAGAACAACGCACCATATGGTCTTCCAATAGAGCATTTCACCCTATTTGAACATTATATGCTCCTTCGTTACATAACATTAGTCCTTCCTTTGCACCTATGTTGGCCCGTATTCATGTACAAGTTTTCTTTTGTCCTAATTTTCTTTCTGACCAAACTTGTTCCAACTATTCTTCCTTGAGTCTTTGAGTGCCTCATGGTCTCTCTATAGCCTCCAAAGGTAAATACTCATAGTCTGTTTCAACCATCACGGTAGGGTTGCTCAAAATTATAATGTAGTTGAAGACTTGGATTAGTATCAATCACCTATGTCAACTCTCGAGGTGTTTTAAAATTTACCTACCGATAAAAGGGTTTTTCTTTCGGCTATCAGATTTGTGGATACCTCAGATTCCAACCTATATTTTTTCAACCATGAAAACTATACCCCTCACCTTCCGACTCAATTGGCCTTCATCGTCTAGGTCATAGTTCACAGTAAGAACATTCAATAGTCTATTGTGAACGAGGAAACCTTAGCATGCATCCTGTTTATGCCTTGCTCAAAAGTGATTGGTTCTCCTAAAGTGAGTTAGTCACATACCACATTGAAATAGTTTTATGGGAGAACATATAAGCCTTGTATTACTATGAATTCATTACAAGTAGAATTAGGGGGGGAAATGTATCCATAGAAGTGGAAGTTATTAACGGAATTCTTGATTAAAATATTCTATTGGGTCACACGTGGGTTTATGCCATGGTCATGGTCATTTCAACATATTTTCATATGATTGCCTTTCCTCATAAGGGTAGGATTGTGGCCATTGGTTAACTCACATTTTTTTCCTCTGATTCTCATGCTATTGGAAGTTTTTCACTTATAGGGGAAACTATACATCCTTATCAACATTTCGAGGTTGGAATCCTAAAGGACTCCTCACCCATGGGAACTTTTGTCACTTCCTCCTCCTCAGCTTCCCGATAACTCATCTTTGGTTGCTTATATCAATATCATATCATTTTCTACTATCCAGAATGGTTAATGAATTGTACCAAATGGAAGTAGCATGCATAGTTTTGGTGCCCGAATGTCAGTTAGCCCCATTGAACTTGATTACAAAGCCATCTATTTGGTTTGTGAGGTTCAGACCTTCTTTTTGATCAATTGGGTTGATCGATCATTGGATTATGGAATGCCTTTTGATCCATTCCCTCATATATTCTCTACCAATGAGAGAATCATGGAGATCATGATGGCAGACAATGTCGCATGGTATGATCATAACAATCATTACACCATACAAGATTCCATTGAGGATAATCTCATTTATGTGTATCTACCTAATATCATCAAGTCTTTTACAATTTTAGTTTCTAGTGATGAAGCCAATTCAAAAAATAATCTCTCAAATATCAAAGAGATGATACCTCTTAATATCTCTGTTAAACTGGGTATTGTTAAAAATTTACACTTTAGTTTGTCTTTCTCTCCATCTGAGATTGAGACCTATAAATCCCTATTCCATGAGTTTCATGATGTCTTTGCATGGGCCAATGAGGAATTGCCAAGTATCGACTAAAAAATATTAGTGAATGAGATTAAAAGGTATATCAATGCTAAACCAGTTTGGCAATGCTTTCATCTAGTCCATCCAAAGAAGGTTGCCACAATAAATAGTGATATTGAAAAACTCCTCCGTGTTGGTTTCATCTACCATGTGCCTTTGACCAATTGGGTGTCAAACATTTTCCCTTGCATAAAGAAGTAGGGGACAATCCATGTATTCATTTATTATCATAATGTGAATCATGCTTATCTGAAGAAAATTACTCGACCCCATTCATCAACCAGATTGTTGATGACTGCGTCAAGTGTTAAATCTATTCATTCGTGTATGGTTTCTTTGGATATAATCAAATCAACATTCTCCCATCAAATTAACCTAAAACTGCATTTTTCTATCCCTCGGTACATTTCCTATCGAAAAATCCCATTTCCACTAAAGAATTTTGGGGCCCATTTTCACTTTCAATGTTATTAAACACATCGCGCAACCGTATTTTGACAATCTCCCTACTCATTCTAATTCTCAGGTTGATCACCCAATGCATCTTAAAGCCACTTTCTTACAGTGTATACACTATAATATTCAACTGAATTAAAATAAATGTGTGTTTTGCACTAGTTATGGTCGACTTATTGGTTTTTATTATTTCAAAACATGGAACTCATATCAATCCTCTGAAACTAGATCCAGTCATTGACCTATGTTCACCTTCTTCGATCGTTCAGCTTCAATAAGGGAAAGCTAACTTCCTGTGAAGTATCGCCTCTAATTATGCTGAGTTAATCAAAGGATTCACTCACGTCATTAAGAAAAGGGTTTCCTTCCATTGAGATAATGCTACATAGAAATCGTCTAATACCCTGAAAGAGGTACTGGTTCAGGCATCTTTCCTATATCATCCTGATTACCAGTGAGACTATTTCCTATATCTCAATGCTACAATTTCTATTATAGCAATGGAATTTGTCTAGGAAGATGATGTATGGATAGAAAAACCCATGTTTTATTTGAGTTGAAATCTAAATTATAATGAAATCAGGTATACCCACATAGAAAATTTGGATTTGGTGGTCGTTCAGGCCATTCAAGGGTTGCACCATTACATCTTTCTCTAGAAAACTATGGTTGTTACAGATTGCAACCCTATGAGATACATTTTGTCACATTAATTTCTTGGGGGAAAATAGTCTAAATGGATTTTTACCATGCAAAATTATGACTTAGAATTAATCAAATGAAAGTAAAAGAAATCCTTTGTTTTCATTGATCTTATGTGCAACCTTACTTCACCTAATTCTGAATTAAGATTGGACGATTCTATCAATGACAAGTAATTGTTTCTAATTTCCTAATCTGACTCATGGTATGAGGAAAATATGATATATCTCGAGACCGAGACTTTCTATTTTGATACCTCTTTCTCTGAGTAGAAAAGTATTCAATACTAAGCCAAGTAGTGCCTAATTATGGGTGACACCCTTTATCGATGCCATATTGATAGAATTTTATGAAGGTTCTTGACCCATGAGGAGGCCGATAAATTCCTTGATGAATTCCATTCGAGGGCATGTGGCGTTCACTTTTCTTTTATTCTTCCACGCAAAATATCTTACGCACTGGTTACTTTTAGCTGACAATTTTTCAAGATTGTATTCTTACTACACAAAAGTGTCATGCATGCCAAATTTATGATCATAAGACTTTGACTCTACCTGCTCCATTAAATCTCATTATTGCCATCAGACCTTTTGTGAAATGGGGTATCGGCTTCAAGACCTGTAACCCTCACTCCTAAGAAGGAACTTTACCATAAATGTTCCATTCTCTAATATCCTCACACTAATGGATAAGTTGAGGCTATCAATAAATTTCTAAAAACTATGCTTCAATGCATGGTATGGTTCCATAAATCAGACGAATTTTCTTCTTTATGCTACTTTGTTGGCTTACCAAGCCTTAGTGAGGACTACTACTAAATTTACACGCTTTTAGTTGGTTTATGGTCTCGAAGAAATTCTTCCAATCGAATTTGAGATTTTGTAACTGAAACTAGTTGTCGAATTTCTCCTACCACTTTTGTAGAAGAGGAACGTCCCTTATATCTGACCCGATTAGATGAGACATGGTGTGATGCTGCTATAGCTAATGAAACTCATAAAATACGTATCAAGGTGTAATAAAACAAAAGTTTCAAGCCTTCTATTTTCCTAGAAGGAGATCTTGTTCTTTTATATGACTAAGAATCTAATAAGCTAGGATGAGGAAAGTTCCAATTTATGTGCTCATATCTATATATTTTCAAGAAGTTCTTACAAAAGGGGCCTATGAGTTAGTCTATTTTGATGGAATTCCACTAGCACAATTTTTTAATGGGTTTTGCCTAAAGATATACTATGCTTAATCTGATGTGTAGTAACACTGTGTACATATTGTGTATAGGTGTGTTGAGTGTCTTTGTAATGTGTCTCCTTAGATTTTCATAAGGTTCTTAGTGATCCATTTTATGTTTGGGTTGTAGATTTTAGCTTCCCTTGAACTATATTTTGGTTATGCTTATGGTGCTATTCGTAGTAATCAAAAGCTATCTTCCACAATGTAGGCTATCCTTTCTCCAAATGGTGAGTTAGTGAGTCTAAAAGGGATTTGCATTAGTCGCTCTACCAAAAAACTCACTGAGTATAGTGCAGTAATCGCGCTACTGTCTCATGCTATTTTGCATGGTATCCATCGTTTAGTCATCAGAATTAACTCACAGATCGTCATACTACAACTTCTTAACGTTTATTTTGTTAGAAGTCCTATTATATTGGGCATGATTTTTAGGGCTTTTCTTCTAGAAAGACTTTTGATTTCATACAATGTGAACACATTTCTAGAAACCTAAATACATTGATAGATGTACTTGCTAGTCATGTTTTTGATAGACATTTGCAATGAGTGTAAAAAAATTTCAATACACATCACATCATTGAAAGCATAATAGGAACATGGAAACACTGATGATATATATAAAGTTCCCTTTTACAAAATTTGTGCCTCATATGCATATGCCCACATGGACAATATAAAAAATACATTGAAATAGATAAGTAGACTAATTAAAGTGCTCATGATAAAAATCCACTACATGAGATATCTCACACAGTAGCTAACCAATACGCCTAGGAACTCCAATAATGTGTTACCGAATTCGCATCTAAATCTAGTTGCTCACAATCTCATCTATCCTGTGTGTTAACCCATCAATGTGGCACTCCACCTCTATTAAGACCTTGGCTATATTAAGATCTTGTAGTGCATCCTGTCCTACTGCAACAACATGTGTCGGTGCTACTATCACCTATGGTTGTTCTTCTGCACAACAGAGATGTGAAGCACCTATCGGTCGAATATGCCCAATATATGCATGAAAAAATCAATAGTTTATGTCTCTGAAAAAACATAAACACAAAAAAATTGTAAAAATTTCAAAAATTCAAATGGTCAAAATATCTTACCTATAACATCCCATCACCCTCCCTTAGGTAGCACGAGCTTAGGGTCATCACAAAAATGCATCCCTTTGTACATATAATCATTGATCATAATGAACATTCTATGAAGCCATCCAAAAATGGTTGGTGATAAAATGATCACTGACGTACTTACATGTCAGGGCATATGATCTATCCACCTCCTCATATGTGGAACCCTAAGATCATTTGGCTTGAGTGTAATCTATTGAGGCTAAAGTATGGAACCCATTCTAGGGAAAAAGAGACCAAGATTGAATGGTATCCAAAGTTTTCAAACATTACCTCTCTTGGTTTAGACAACTATTCTTTCATACTCACCAACACTCCCTCATTCCAGTTGAAGCCTGTTGTCTCCAAACACTCCACATCGTACTGCATCTATGATATTCTAGCTACATGAAGTGTTCAACTACCTGCCAATATGTAAATCATGAATAAGATCATTCTGTTGTGCCATACAACAACCCCCCATTTCATATCATTTAAATTCCAAAACTATAATGTGAAATGGGTCCCTTTTTATTTTTGTTTCAAATTGGTATCAATTTAAAAGTTCTATTTCAAAAAACGCTTGAATCAAAGAGAACATCATTAAAAATCCTTTTTAATAAAACCAATCGATAAACCCCAACATAAAACGATTTACCTTTATCATTGCGATAAAGCGATCACAAGATCGCATATCGCAATGAAAAAGAAAGCTCAACTTAAGGGACATCTTGGTTTTCGCCGATGCGAAATCGCAATCAGATATCGACAAATCAGAAAGTAACATGAGTAATGATCCTTGCTGCGATGCGATGCGAAATTGGCAATCGGAAATCAGCAATAACGTTTAAAGCACAATTAAGCTCCCCCTCGTCCGATGTAATGCGATATCGCTATCAGCGATCGGCGACTTACCATGCCCTCATCCTAAGCGGCCCTACCAGCTATGCCCGGCACGATGCTATATCGCTATCGACGATCGGGGATTCCAAACAAAACCAATGCAATAACTTAGCGTTTCCCGATGCCCGATTGCGTAAAGGGTAAAATAGCACAGTTTTCAAAGTAACAGTCATAAAGGCGGTTTAATATGATTTATTCATAATTAAGGCCATATCCTTTGGAAAAGCCGCTCATCCACGTTCAAACCGCCAAATCACCCTAAGCATGCTTCGAATAAATCATTCAGCCATCAATCAAAGCAACTGTAATTAATGAGATTGACAGGCCGTAACGACCATTTAATAAGAATAGCAGGCTTGAAGCCTATCCATGTATTTGATCCTAAGGCCACCTTAAGTC